>JAJIBD010003328.1:0-198972 GCA_021461705.1 Cryptotis parvus | reverse complement strand
CTTCTTGGCATGAAAAGCCCTGTATATATCCACTAGCTCTCTTTCTTCCATTTCTTCCTTCAGGGCCAATATTTCCTTGGTGAGTTTCAGTCTTGTTGATCTATCCATCGTTGATAGAGCAGTGTTGAAGTCTCCAACTATTATTGTGCTACTGTTAATGTCTTCTTTGAGGTCTCTTAGCAGTTGTTTTATGTATTTTGCTGGCCCTCGTTGGGTGCATATATGTTTAGTAGTGTAATTTCTTCCTGGTGTACATACCCCTTAAGTAATAAGAAATGGCCTTCGTTGTCCCTTCTAACCTTTTTCAGCCTGAAGTCTATATTATCTGATACTAATATGGCCACACCAGCCTTTTTGGAGGAGTTGTTTGCATGCAGAATGGTCTTCCAACCTTTGACTTTGAGTCTGTGCTTGTTCTGATTATTCAGATGCGTTTCTTATAGACAGATGAATGTTGGGTTCAATTTTTTAATCCATTTTGTTACTCTGTGTCTCTTAATTGGTGCATTTAGACCATTGACATTGAGAGAGATTATTGTCATCGGATTTTGTGTCATCTTTCTGTTTGTGCTTGTTGTGCTTATGGGTTTGGTCGTGTTACAGTAGACCCTTCAGTCCTTCTTTTAAAGTTGGTTTTGAGTCCATGAAGTTCCTGAGTTGTTGCTTATCCATGAAGTTGTGTATCTTTCCTTCATATCTGAATGTGAGTCTGGCTGGGTAAAGAATTCTTCTTGAGGCCTGCAGTTCATTGATCCTTTTCACAGTATCCCACCATTGTTTTCGGGCTCAGAGTGTTTCATAAGAGAAGTCTGCTGTCAATCTTGGATGTTCCTTTGTATGTGATTTCCTATTTGATATCACTGTTTTCAGTATTCTATCTCTATCTATAGGTTTTTGTCATTCTAATTAAGATGTGTCTTGTAGTATTCTTGTTGGGGTTTCTTTTTTAGCTGCTATCCCTACGGGCCTCCTGGATCTTGAGGGGCAAGCATTCTTTATTTCCAGGAACTTCTTAGCATTTATGGCTTTGACAGTTTCTTCTTCATCAGGGTTTTCTTCTTGCCCTTCTAGGACCCCAATGATCCGTATGTTGTTTCTTCTGGCTTCATCCCGATTATCTCTTGTTGTCTGTTCGGTAATTGTGAGTCTTTTTTTCTATCTTCTGGTGTTGTGTAGAGAATCTTTGGAACTTGTCTTCGAGTTCACTAATTCTTTCTTCAGTAGCTATTATTCTGCTATGATGGCCTTCCACTGTGTTTTTCATTTCATTTACCTCATTTTTGGTTTCCAGGTACTTGGTATTGGTCTCCGTTTTGTGTAGAATTAACTTCTATTTTCAGTGCCTCATGGTCTGAAAAATAGTTGGCACAATTTCTATCTTCTTGATTTTATGGAGGTATGATTTATGCCTCAGCATGTGATCTATTTTGGAGTATGTTCCATGTGCACTGGAGAAGAAAGTGTATTCAGCTTTTTGGGGATGAAATGCCCTGTATATGTCTACCAGCCCTCTTTCTTCCATCTCTTCTTTTAGGGGCCAGTATTTCCTTGGTAAGTTTCAATCTTGTTGACCTATCCAGGGTTGATAGAGCAGTGCTGAAGTCTCCAACTACAATTGTGTTGCTGTCAATGTCTTCTTTGAAGTCTATTAGTAGTTGTTTTAGGTATTTTTGTTGGCCCTCGTTGGGACATTTACCTCATTTTTAATATCTGTCATTTCCATTTGCATTTTCCTCATTTCTTCTCTCATGTCCTCTTGTATTTTATTGAGTTTTGCATTCCATTGCTTCTTTGAGTTCCTTATACATCCTTAACAATTCTTTCTGAAATTCCTTATCAGAGAGGGTTATACAACTCATCGGTATTGCTTGGCTCATCTGGACTAGTGACTTCACTCACAGAGTTTGATGGAATTTTGCATTGCTTTACCATTATGACTATTGTAGGTTGCAAATATGAGTTCTTGGGTGACTAGATAGTACAGTTAGTAGGTGTCTGGGCTGTTTGCAGAGTTTGGGTGGGTGGCAAGGATGTAGGAACAAAAGGTTCACTGGTATCTCATGCAAGATAGATAATAGGATTGCGGGGATGCACTAGCATGTCCGTGCGGTTTTGAGTTTTGGGATGTGGGTGTAGGGTTCTGGCCTGTTCCCTTGGGGCTGATTGGGTCCGCGGAGATGCAAGGATCACACACACACCTGGCGGGGTGTTTGTAGACATTCCCGGAGTGCAGGGGCCCAAGGGGTTCGGGGGTGAAACCAAGGCAGTTTGCCTCATTTCCCGTTGATGGAAGTTCTGGCTCTTTTGTGGGGCTGATTGGGTCCATCGGTGACGCAAGTCTCACACACACACCTGTGGGGGAGGTTGCAAACGTTCCCCTGTCTCATAATGTTTTAATATTATTCCAAACATTGTTTGTAAAACAATCAAGTGAAGTAAGTATAAAACATTTTTTGTAGAAAACAGACATGTTCTGTTAGGTTGTGAGTATAAAGACTAAAATCAATTTAACTTGTACTTTAGCTGAGTTTGGGCTTCACTGTTGTTAGTAGATTCTTCTCATCACATACTCACCAATGGGGTTAAGACTTTGATTTTGCTTTTAGCAGTAGCACCACTGAAGTCTAAAGATTTATTAGTCCCCAGGTTACTCTACTGTCCCCAGTCTTCAGAGAGATGTTGAGTTGCATTTGATAATACATTGTATGACTTTCTATTTATCTTTCAGCTCCCTTGCTTGGCTTCTGTCCCCATTAAGCCACCACCTTTGGTAAAGACTGAATTTTATAAAGGATTTCTACATAGTGGAGGGAACAACATGCAGAAATTCAAGTAGGTGCTTTCTGGTAACTTGGTAAAGATTCCCTGAGCTGGCGATCCAGTGACTATTGAGATGTGTCTCCTGTGTGCATCCGGGTTTTGAGGGGATGAGGTGTCCCTCTCGGCATTCCTACTCTTCTCCTAGACCATATTTAGCCTTGCCCTGCACTTTTATGGTCCTCTCCATATTAAAAGGATTCTCTTAGCAGTATTTCTCATCTTCCCTTAGATATCAGACTATTGATTTCTACCAGCATGTCTCATGGGGATTTTATTTAGTTCTTTTGTACTGCATCCAGCACTATTTTGTGTCCTATGCTTGGTGACAGATCTCCAAAGAAAGGCATGATGAGTATGGATCAATTTGTAATCAGTCACCTAAGAATTTAAATTCCTCAAGCCAGTTCACATATCACTGCTAAAAAGTTAGTTTCACAGTCCACTTGGTTTCGCCATACTCGGTTCTTTTTGATGGAGGAACATTTCAGTTTTGCTCTGATAAACACAGTCATGGGATTCACTCCAAAGGAATGGATTGTCTTTTTCTGAGATTGAGCTCATTTGCATGTCTTTGTATCTTTAGCTTTCCACCAGACTTTAAGTTATCATGATGGTGTAACTTGTTGGGCTTACACTTGCTCTAAAGATGAACATGATGAACTGCAACTTTCTACACCATAACCAGAAATGGAAGAAAATTTTCCCATTTCAAAAATCTCCAGAGACATAAATTTTCCTAAAAGATTTTGAAAGCACATGCTTTCTGCAATTTTCTGCATACTTTCTCTGGTGAGCTCAGCAGAATCCTAATATGATCCACAACTCCAGTGTTTTGCACTGAAACTTTTGCATTAGGAGGGAAGAAAATGAGAGTCAAGGGAAGTATTATACTTACTTATTTACTTGTAATTTTTTTTTTGCTGACAGTTTCTGCCATTAACCAAATAGCCATCTCTGAACCATGTCTGACCAAATCAATCGAATCTTGTGTTCAAATGACGTCTTTCATACATATCTAGGTTCAAAATTTTCTCCCACTAAAATGTGTTCTGATAGGTGTTTGAGTTCTTACCCCTAGAAGAAACATGGTTCATTCTTTTCTATTAATTTCCCATTTATTTCTTAAACTCTTACATAAAAGTACTTCTACAGTAATGTTTTCCCCAGAAACCCTCAACTCTGTCCTCTCCAACATTTCTGGTGTTGTTTTACTCTAGTGTAATCATTACCACATGCCATTATACACAAAATGCTAGAGAAAGGAAGGGGTTCCCTTCCTGAAAGTACAGATAATCTATGAATAGGATTTCCCTGATCTAACAGGCAACATAGGACTTAAGGAGAGATTACTAGTTCCCCTAAGGAAAAACAGACTCTGTTGGTAGAAACTGCCTGCCAACAGGGATATTTATAATTCTCTCATTAAAATGTAATGATATGGATAATACCAGAAGAAAGAACATATATGAGAGTGACACTTTACTCTTTATTTCAACTTGATAAGACATAAGTGGTATGTTACTTCCCAATATTCTGAACAACCTACACGAGGTTAGAATATAAGAAAATTATTTTCTCCATGAATAATTTCCAACTTTCTTTTCACTGCTAAACATGACATTTGTTAATTTTCCCTCCAAGGACCTGAGTTTTGAAAAAGCATTTTTGTTGGGAAATTGCAATTATTATATTTTCTAGATAGCTTTTTTATTAATTAAGCTCAATTTTCTTTCAGTTGGCATTATTGCATGTTAAATAATTTATTAATATGTGTAAAGAAACTTAAATTCTTTTTATAGAGTTGAGTCATTGATTTCATCTCTATGATTCAGTCTAAGACACGGTCATTGTAGTGAATAAAGATTTATCTATAGTTATTTATCATAGTTATTATATATCTTAATAAAGATTTATCTATAGTTAAGATAAGATTTATCTTATCATAATATCGATCACACTGATCAAATGATGAAGATAGTATTCATTATACCATGGTAAGACATTTAGTAATACCTATTCAACATAATTGGGTAAAGAAAGTATGGGCAATTCATTCAAAGGAGGACTGTTCATTAAACTTTGATTATTCAAGATGATTTAGTGACATGGAAATATGTTCACAGGTTAAGTTTTTTTAAAGTATGTTATAAAATAACATGTATATATGGATCTTTGGGGAACAGTTAAAATAATCTCTAAGTTTCTCTTTTTAGTTTCCTTTTTTTCCTACTCTAAGATAGAATGATCTGATTATCTCTGATTAAGAACACATTTTAGTCTTGTTTTACATGAAGACTTAGCCAAGGAAACCAGGTTATTTGCAGTTTAGTTTGGAAGAGAAATTCAAACTTGGCAAATAATTCAGATACTGGCAACAGTATGTTTTCCTTCATAATATAATTGAAATCACCAGAAAAGAAACAATCATAATTGGCACCAAACTTCATTTTCATCCTAGGCTATCATAGCTATAGTCTATTAAATAAAAATGAAAAACAGACCATTCCTTAAAGAAGTTCAGCCAGAAAAGAAAATCCCATGATTTCACATAATTTCTGCTGAGAGATTGCCATTTTAAGATGCTAGAATGATTTTGTATTGATAGATATTAAATCATGATGGTAACCAAAGACAAGAGCTGTCTGTGATACTAGAAAGACCACAGTTTAATTTGACTCACCAATCATTCTCCAAATATTGTACTGCAAATGCTTCTTCTTCAACAAGTTACACAAAATTAAACCATTTTAATGTTTGACAGTAATACATAACATAGAGTCACAAACTTCCTACTCTATAATGGGTGATATTTGCAAAGCTTTATACTTGGTATTTTATTTTTATCCTCATGAAAACCCAAGAGGTATATATTAGTACTATTCTGAAGGAACAGGTAAAGAGAGCAGGTCATTTTTATAAAGTTACAAAACTATCGAGGCAGAATTAGAATTCAAACCTAGAAGCTTGTATTTCTAATACAGTAACCAATACACCAGGTTAGTTCATCTGAGTGAGGCCAAAAGAAACTACAAACTTGGATGAGGCTTGAGAGATTGTACAGTGTGTTGGGGATTTTCCTACAGGGAGCTTTCCTGGATTCAATCCCTGCCATCATATGCTGTCCCCTGAGTACTTCCAGGATTGATCCCCAAGCATAGAAGCAGAAGCAAGCCCTGAGCATTGCTGAGTGTGGCTTCCAACCATAAACAAATATAAACCTGGAGCACACTAGTAGATGAGAGTACCTCCACTGTATCTTTCAAAGCATATTTGAACCTGCTACAGTTGACAAATAGGCTAATTCTTTCTTGCCTATATATGAATTCTGCAAATGACAGAGATGGCATAACACTATGGGATAGAGAGCAATACTGGCTGACGTAAGCATCCACAAGCACATTCTCTTTTCTTTCACCCTGAGCTGACTTGGTAGAAATGCTCACACCATAAAGTAACTATCACTGTATCACTGTCTTGCCGTTCATCATCAATTTGCTAGAGCGGACACCAGTAACATCTCCATATGTCCTGTCTCATGCTAGTAGAGCCCAAGGGCATCTGCTTGCTCCAGGAATATAAAGAGCCTCAAAGCATTCCATCAGGTCATGGGAATGAGGACTATAATTGTTACTGGAATTTGGCATATCAAATAAGACATGGGTAGCTTGCCAGGCTCTGCTGGGCAGGTGGCATACTCTTTGTAGTCATCTCTGATCTCGAGCATTTATTGATGAACCACGGGCTGCAAGCGACCACGCAAGCCAGGCTGTGATCAGCAATTCTGCTGGGTGGAGTTGTGATGAGGGGGAAGTCCGAATGTGGAAAATGGCGGCCCTCATGGAGTGGGGGGGTCGCCTGGCTTCTTGCGAGGTTCTGCTGGGGTGGCAGGCCAGGGCTAGAACCTGCTATCCCTCCCCGGGTGCCTTGTGATCGGCTGGGCACAGGGAGAGCTAGTAGCAGGTCTGCCCCATGTCTGTGAGTCTCTGTAACCATAAAGTAACACCATCTGCAATTTATAAAGTAGATTTTCTCCAGGTAGTTTTACCTGCTATCATATTTATTGCAACATCTCAGAGGCAGAGTTGGAAAACTGTTAAATATTGCTTCTCAAGTGAGTCTTTCATTTACCTTCTCCCTTGGAAATAATTCTCTCATCCATCACTCAGTGGTACCAGATTTTATAATTACAGTCATATTCCAGTTTTGAGGCTTGGTCTTGGCAATTTCCTTTTCACTCCTCTGATAAGTTGCTTTACACTTGCCTTGTCCACACTCTGCCTGACCTTATCTCTCTTCCTTGAGACCAGGAAATAGGGATTTTTCATACTTATTTCCTTGGATGCACCTACTCTAGCACTAAAAATTTGTAAAAAAGTATTTTTTAAGTTGCCATTTTCAACTGGGTAAACTAAAATACAGAACACTATATTTGATAAATGCCATAAAATAAATGCACACCCCCGAAAGAAACCTGGCTTTTTGCTGTCCTGGAAAATATGTAAAGCTTGAACGTGATTTCTTTTCTCTAACAGTGTCTAAGGGAAAGAAGGTGGAAGTGAAATCTACATTGGGAGAAGTCCCTGAGAAAGGAAGAAGGGAGAAGGAAAGGAAAGACAGTGAGAGGAGGTTCACCACTGTCAACAAAAACCTTCCTTCTGAGGTCTTGAATCATGGAGCTACATTCACATCTGCACTTGTTTTTTGAGTAATTCTTCTGATAAAATGCCAGTCTCATATATTCTTCACCAGTCACTAACTCATGAGCTCTCTGCAGTAGTGGAAACCAAAGGGGATAATGGTCACAGCTGTCAGACTCCAGATGCTCCAAAGCCCAGCCCTGCCACATGGCCCAAGTATCCAAGTGGAGGAATGCTGAGAACTGGGCACGGCACCACCGTTCACTCTGGGAGGCTGCCAGCATTGCCAGCCACATCCGCCTGGAAGATGGCGACTGCACAAGGTCAAGCCTGGGGCGTTTGCAGCCAGGCTGTGCATATTAGACCTCCACCCAGCACTCTGTCGCCCCCTAATCCTCCATGCGAGCAAGGTGCCCCCGCACAGCAGATCCTCCCAAGAACTGGCTGCAGCCAACACAGAAGATGGAATGAAAACCACGCAGATGAAAAGTCATGTCATTTATTAATAATTTCTTTTTTGTTGTTGTTCTTCTATAAATTGGAAGGAAAAAAGTCTTTGGTGACACTCTCTATAAAACAATCTATCTTGGATGGCAAAACTCAGACATAAAGTTACACAGGTCAGTGAAGTAAACCAAGATCTATGGCTTTGTATTTTCTTGCAGGCTCTCTCTCACACACACTTTAGGGCTTAATTGTACTAAATCATTAATAGCCTATAACAAATGGAGAAAACACTGCAGAAATGACCAGGGGTGAGGCTACAGAAAACATTGGCAACATATTAGGAAACTGTCCCAATTGTACATCAGATACAAATGAAGGTATGTTTTTTTCACTTTACAATTTTCCACCTAGAAACAGTTCCCAGTTTTTGATGTCTTTCTACCTCCCAACATATCCTATACATATATTTTCTCACAAAATAAAAAAAATACATGGTTCATTACTTGGTATCAGGCCATGTACACGGTCTGAATTGTAGTAATAATTACAAACCAAAAGATTTATGTTTCTGTAAGAGAAGAACAGAGTGCTATTGCAGAAATCAAATGGCCTTTGAGACCGAGTATGACAAATGTAGAGTGTCTTAAAAGCTAGATTGAATTGAATTTAAACAAGGGTGAGACCATGTTAATCTGAGGACTCAACGCGTTTTTGATGGCTGTTACCATTGCTTCTGGTTCTAGAGGCTAATACAATCACACTCAATGATTCAATTAAACAGAGGAAGCCCCACACTGGGGTAGCACATTCAAGCTCCTGAAATGGAACATATTGAAACTCTACATGAACAACAACTATAGTCCCTGCTAAGTGAAAAATTATGGAAATAAAACCATTTGACTTTAGAAAAGGGCAAAAAAAGGGGAAAATTGTTTCCAGGGGTCAATTTCATGATTGAGTTTATGTTTAAATAGCTTTTCTCTCCAGAGCTTCTGGACAGCAGGACAATATTGATTGGAGAGATGGGGAGACGAGCCCATTTTTCGCCAATTTGGAGTCAAGGAACATTCTAATCTGTATGCACTAAAGTTTTATGACTGAGAGAGACAAGTTGAGCAGAGTGTGCTATTAATAATTATTCACTGAGAACTCCCATCTATGCAGAGCCCATCAAGCAGGAGAAAATCAGGCTGGTAGTGAAGAGCTTTCTGAGTTAAATCTGGCCAAAAACAACACATCAAATGAAAAATTCTTGTCTATAAAACTAGGTACATGAATCCAGCAACTGAGGTCCTGCTTCTTGATTATACTATGCAGGGAGTTTTTGTGTGAGTTCTGGACAATAACTTTTTTTTTTAAGTTGGTGCTATCAGAGACCTGAGGAAACTTTAAGACACTTTCAGGTCTGGAAGTTTGTTTTAGCCTTTGTATCGATAATTCAACTTCTCTAGTAAAGAATCTTATTCAGATTCTAACCTGGAGAGGTATTCACCTTTCTCCCCACCCTTTAAAAAGATTTAAAATTTCATTAGTTCCTAAATCAAGAGCTCTGTTTTGTTTTTCAAACAGTATATAGGTCTATTCACATTCATTCATCTCACCCCCTGATTAAAGTTCAGTAACCTTTATGAAAGGCCACCAGCATTATATTCCTTCAAGTGACCAAGTGTACAGAACCACTAAAATAAAGGCTAACATAGCCTACTAGAAATGAAAAACAAAAATCACTCCAAAAGAAAATCGAAGGAAGCAAATAAGATTGATCCTTCTTTGAGCACCATTTGTAACAAGAAATCATACTGTAATGTACGTGTAGATTCCCCGAGATTTCACTTTATGGTGAAGTATCTTACTAGAAAGTGTGCTGAAGTGTGCAGGTAGGCCAGTCTCACTGCTATCTTTTGTGACATGGCCAAAATGATTCATTCATGGCATTTCTCTACAGCCTCAATGTAACACCATTTTGCTATTTCCAATAAAAGTTGGTATGTTTTATGTAGCTTGATATCTATGACTGGATATTTATAATGCTTTTCACAGAAGTACAGAGCCAGCTTAACTATTTTTCAGATCATGTGTCTTAATGTGTGGTGGGACAATGATGTGTAGAAATGGTTAAGTGGCTGAGCCCACAACAGAGTTTCAAGCATGCAATTCACTATGTGGTTGGCGCTGTGCTCTGGGGTTGGCTCCTTACCAATACATGTTGGACCACTTAGCGATCCCAGCTATCATTAACATTGGCTGAGAGTTAACTCCTGACATCCTATGATTTGTCAACTTGTGGCAGTGAAATAAAAATCCTTTCTTTATGAATTAAAATGACATCTTACTGCTGGATCTGATTGGCTAAGTATGGTTCAATTCCCAGCTTTCAAGTTCCAAATGGGGAAAGAACATGCTAGCTAGCCTCCCAAAGAGATTTATGGAGAGAATGACATAAACCTGAAGATTTAACGTGGTTAAAAAGTGTGTCAGATCTGCTCTCATGTATAATTACTATCATTTTCTTTTAACATTCATTGTTAGTGGAGGACATGCCCTATAAGTTTTGTGACCAGTAATTCTGGCAAAACAGTTCACCGCATCCATTCTTCTGACTGTCTGATACAAGTGGGAGCTCTGTCACCCAACATGACAACCTAAGTTGCAACTTGGCTTGGAGTCATTGGACATAGCACAATATTCACTTCTACACCAGAGAGAGATAAAGGGATAATTTGACATTCTTTAAAAAATTAAATACAGATTTGCAAAGGCCAGATGGATGAGTTCTAACCCCTAATGTTGCCAACCCTTTATGTTGCTGTCAGCTATAGTGTAAGTGGCATGGAAACGATTAGAATGGCATTTTATAAAAATAAGTACAAGGAGCATGGGCCTAACGATGGCTTTTCAACAAATGCATCAGAGGTGATCACATCCACTTAGCAGAAAGTGTCACATGTTTGGGAATGAGTTAAGGCTGGGTCAAATCGGCTGAGCTATTTAGAGAACTGGTCTAAATCATGAGGCTGCAGAGAAAAGTCCTTCTCGAATTGAACTACACCGGCTGTACACCATTCAGATCATAGCTTATGGTCTGTGGGCCCTGGACTTCAGTCACTAAGTAGCACCTTGAATATCTAATCACCTCTCTAGACAGTTTCCTTCTTAGCTATAGTTCCTTCTCCCTGACACTCACACGGCAAGCTCCTCTTTCTCATCTAGATATCTACAAAACAAGAATGAGTTAGAGTCTACAGGATCTACATTTTTCTCTGACTCAAGCTGGGCACTTGAAGTTATTTGAACAGAAGAACTCTTCGGTGGAATTTTCTTCTAAGATAACAATAACATTAGAAATAAATTGATTAAATGCACAAGTTTAGGGAAAAAAAATTAAAGTGCTTGCTTATTCAGCATAACAGGTGGTAGGACCCAATAAAGTCTTTGTATGTTCTTTTGCTTCTTCCAAGTAGAAGAAAGCTTTAATAGATGAGGCCTTCATTTTTTACAGTGGAGGAAATATATATATATTCAGATCTTATTTTTTGCTTGGTTTTATAATAATAATAATGAGCTCAAAGCAGCATTTTCAGGGACATAAATATTCTTTTAAATCAGAGGCACAACTGAAGTTCTCCAAACTTAAAATTCAAATAAAAAATACCATATTAACAAGTGTTTCTAATTTATTTTTTGTGTGCTCGATTTTTACTTAAAACAATGTTTGTGGTGAAAAGTGGTATCAGGACCATGATAGGGGGGAACTCCATCAGCTAATTCTAAGCAATTCTCCAGTTAGATGGTGATACTTATATATTACCATCCATTTCTCCACACATACTCCTGAAATTTGAGGTTTAGACAAACAGAAATGAGCTTGTCGTATAAATAATCTGTCCCTTCCAAGAGACTAGGTCTTCTTTTGCCTCTCAACCAAAGTTTTCCTTGCTCAGATATATGTCAATGGTTGAAAGTACAAGGCCACACACCCAAAGGCCTTGGGTTGTGATCACGGGTCAATATTTCCATCTCGCAAATATGCTGGTGGGTCATTTGGATGTTTTTTTTTTGTGTGTGCAAACGGGAACAATTCCTAATGATGCTAGTATTTTCTTGGTCCTAACTCCCTCCCACCCCCCTTGAAAAAGATGATCATAATACACATCTCAATATAAAGTTCTTAGTTACAACTGCCTACCTGGAAGTCATGGCACTTGTCTCTCATGCAGGACATTTTAGAGATAAAAGTTCAAGTGGATCTACAAGTTCAAGGTGGAAAATATTTTGCAAGGGCAAAGCTGAATAATAAACTTGCCTTAATTTATGCTCAGTTTTGTCTTGACACTGGGGTTAGAGTGACTTATTGTGTTTCCCAAGAAGTCTGAGCTTTTGTGACTGCAGGAAGCCCCGCATGACCAATGCATCGTTGTTTGTGGGAAGAGGAGCAGCTTCTGAAATATTCACAACCAACACAATTTTGATTAAAGAAAGAACTCTGTTTTTTAATAGTTTTGATCATTAAAAAAGTTTAAACCTGCATAGCAATCATTTCAAAAATAATTATTTAATGTTCCATAATTAAACTGTACACATCCTAGTCTTGGGACATAGAAGCCAGTGAGGTGAGTTTGGAGCAGTCCCATGCAGTCCCAGGAGCCAGGAGTTGAGTTCTCATTGGCCTTCCGTTGTTTTTATTTTGACATTCTGTTCATGTGAGATTATTTGGATACTTGGCACAATCTGGCTCCGTTGCTGAGTGGATCTGCACTGGGAAGAGAGAGCAGCTTGGCCCCAGTCCCTTCTCCCTTTCCCTCCCCCCCACGTGGCCAGGTTCCTCAAAGTCGTTCAATGTCTCGGTATTTCTTCCTCAGAATAGAGACCTGGTCTTTAAAGAGGACGGGGTCCAGCCTCATCTGAGAGTGGATTAGCGGCATGTAGCCAAACCAGCTGGCAAACGTGTTCATGCAGCTCTGTCGCTGGGCAAAGTGGTCAGGATCAGCCCAGCGGGAAGCCCGAGAGGTCTGGGAAAAGGAGAGAAACACAGCAGACAATGAGTAAAAGGTAGTGAGGAGAAACAATGTAGAACATGCCATTAGGCTCAGGGAATAGCAGTTGAGCTTGAGAACGACCTTCCTATTCAAGTGCCTGATGCCAAAAGAAACACTGACTCGGGTCTTCAGCCTTGTCAGAGGTTTTCCAGATGCGCTGTGACTTCCATGCTAAACACATATGTCCATAAATATCCATACTGACTAATTTTCTGGCCACAGAATGACTTAACAAGTAAACCTCAATCACTGTGGTGAACATAAAACTTCTCCTTTATCTTGTTTTGTTTTTTTTTCTCCTATTTTTTCCTCCTTTATTTTGGATCCAATACTATGACTTATAGTGAGTTCATGGTTTCAAAAACAGCATTCCAAAATCATCTTGGTTATTTGAGCTGATACAAGGCTATCAACAATTAACACCCAAAAATTCATCTCTTCTCTCTTTCTACTAATACTCTACCTTTATAAAGATCTCACTGAATTCTTTTTTATATATATGTAAATATATATTTGTGTGTGTGTGTGGCTGGAAAAAAGTCTGGTAAGGTTTTGCACTAGTAATATATAAGCCTGGTGTTATGCAACATCAAGATAGTACAGGATATTGAATCTGGAGCAACAGTACCACAGAAAAAGCATTTGCCTTGCACGTGGCCAACCCGGGTTCAATCTCTGGAATCCCACATAGTCCCCCCCCCCCCGAGAACCACAAGAAGTAATTCCTGAGTGCAGAGCTCGGGTAACCCCTGAGCATTCCAGGTGTGACCCAAAAAGCAAAGGAAAAAAAAAGAAAGAAAGGTAGTACAGGGGCTGGAGCGATAGCCCAGCGGGTAGGGCGTTTGCCTTGCACGCGGCCGGCCTGTGCCGGCCTGGGTTCGATCCCCGGCATCCCATATGGTCCCCTGAGCACCGCCAGGAGTAATTCCTGAGTGCAGAGCCAGGAGTAACCCCTGAGCATCGCCGGGTGTGACCCAAAAGGCAAAAAAAAAAAAAAAAAAAAAAAAAGGTAGTACAGGAAGTCAGGTACTAGCCTTGCTAGTCGCTGCCTCACATTTGAACCCAGGCACCACAATGCTCTCCTGAGCACTACCAGGGGTGATACTTAAGCAAAGAGCTAGGAGAAAGCCCTGGGTACAGCCAGGCATATCCAAAAACAAAATAAAATTTGATAAAATGAAATAAAGATGTATTTTTTCCTCCCAAGACTTTCCACACTGAAGAGACTCCAGAAGGGGGAATGATGGATTCAGTGTTGTAGAGGTGTGTGTCAAGATAAGACAACTATGCATGCAAATCT
Source organism: Cryptotis parvus (assembly GCA_021461705.1). Lineage (NCBI taxonomy): Eukaryota > Metazoa > Chordata > Mammalia > Eulipotyphla > Soricidae > Cryptotis > Cryptotis parvus. The sequence continues at coordinate 184,732 of JAJIBD010003328.1, read as the reverse complement.
TGAAATTCCGCTTGATGCTCAGAATTATTCCATTATGGGGCCAAAAAGGTGACTCTGCTGACTGGAGCACATGCTTTGCAAGCAGGAGGTTCAGGTTTGATCTCAGACACTGCAGGGTTCCCCAAGCACTGCCAGAAGAGAACACCGCATGTGGTCCCTGAACACTGCTGGGTATAGCCCAAAATCAAAACCAAAAAGAACCACTGATTTTCATATTTCACTAAAACAACCAAGCATTTTAAAGTGTTTAAAATGAAAATAACATTGCATTGTAACATAAGCATCAGGTGTTTATCATTATAAAATTAAGATCGGAAGTGTATATACTAGATTAAAATCACCCATAAAAGTATAGGTCTATCCCTCATTATACAACTGACACTAATTTTCTCATTTCCGCCCTTTCTGAAAAACACTAATTTGGGTTTATAGTTAGAAAAATTATTTTATATAGTTCATTTGTTGTTTCTTTCTGAACCACAAAGAGTGAGATCATAAAGCATTTGTCTTTCCTCATCTGACTTGTTTCATTAAGCATAATATTCTCTAAATCCATTTAGCAGTTGCAAATGGCAGAATTTTATCTTCAAAAAAATAACCCAACTAGTAGTATTCCTTTAGGTACAAATACATCTTCTTTATCCAAGCATCTGTCGATGGACACAGATGTTCATTTCCAACCCTCAGGTATTGTAAATAATGCTGCAAAGAGCATCTAGGTGCCGAGAATTTGTCACATTTTTTGTCATCTTCATACCCCAAAGTGGGATAACCACATTCTATGGAATTTCTAGTTTTAAAGTTTAAGGAATCTCCTTATTACTTTTCATTATTCCTATTGCCACCAGAACGTATACTAGGTCCCCTTTTTCTCCATAGCCTCTCCAGTTCTTCTTTTTTTTTTTTGTCTTTTGGAGAATAGCCATTCTCACAGGTGTGTGGTAATACCTCAGCATTGTTTTGATTTGTATTTCCCTAGTAGTAAGAGATGTTAAACATCTTTTCGTGTGCTGGCTGGCCATCCATCTGTCTTCTTTGAAGAAGTGTCTATTTAGATCCCCTGTGCATTTTTAATTAGGTTGTGGTTTGTTTTGTTGCTATTATTGTTATGTTTCATTAGTTCTTTATATTTTTTGCATATTAACCAGTACACTCGGTCCTATTCAGAACTACTGCTCATTCACAACAGAAATGAGATCTATTCTGAATAAACAGAAATATGGCTTCTCTTTTAACTCTGTATTTCTCCTAAGTTGGTTAAATATATGTAGACCATATTAGAAACTAATATACAAAGGATCTTAAATGATTTGATGCTGAAATTTAATTAGATCAGCTAAGCATAATGTACTTAAAAACATGATTTTATAAAACAAGTAAAAGAGGGCCATATCATAATATAAAAAACACATATTTCTGTCCATAGGCAACTATTTAATGACATTTATGAATGTGTGTGCTTAATGTATTTGTATCCTCAAGCATTAATACAAATTACCTTTTTAGGAGAATGTGTCTGACTGCAAGAATAACTCAGAATCACTTTAAAACTGTGTCAACATACTTGAAAGTATCCATCAAATATCTAGTTAGCACTAACCAGCAAAATAATAAGCAAATTATAGGTATCCTCTGTTACATGAATATAGACTACTACTATTTGGCATGATTTGGTAGGCAAATTTTTGAATTTGAAAATGCTAAAACAACTTTTTCTAGATAATTGTAGTAGCAATGAATAACAGCATTAGAGGACTCCTTTTTCTTGTTATTTTTCTTTTAAGCAATTTGGTACCCCCAAAAAGGCCACAAAACATCAAATAATGTTCTACAAAAATGTTCTACTTTCTGATCATGTAGAAAACCTGTACTATTTGTAAAGCGGTTTCATGAGAACATTTAGGTCATATTAACATCCTAGTCTAGTTATCTACCATGTTAATAACAAAGCCATCGTTATTGTTCAAAAAAGTAGGCTCAGTAAGTTAAAAATTATTTGTCCAGGAGCCAAGCAGAGGCAGAGCTCAGGCTCCATTTTAACCGTCTGTATTATGGGAATAGTTGGTTCCAAGTGAAGCTGGCCAGTGAAGTTCATAAAATAGTGGACAATCCCAATGGTAGCTCCTTTCATTCCTAATTTGGCATCTACCAATAGGCCATTCTATAGTGGCCCACATAGTCCCCAAATCCTGATTCCTTGTATCAGGCAAGTGCTCCAGAGATGCCAAAGAAGATACCAGTGTGAGAATAAAACAGGGCTGGAGACAAAGTGGAAAGGCATGTAGGGGTTGTAGGGGAGTGCCAGTTGGGAAACTGTTAAGTCAGGTGAGGTCAGGATTCTGAACCTGGCCTAAGACTATAAATAGGGACCCCAGGAAAGCACTGTAAGTTGGGCTACTGGACGGAGAGAATAGCGATCCCTGGTGCCTGGGTCGTAGGGCCAGCACCTGGCCATGGGGCCCCTGGTGCCTAGACCGGATGGCCAGTGCCAGGGGGAGAAGCTGCTCCTGGTGTCTAAGGCCGAGGGCCAGCACTAGAGTCACAAAGCCTGGCCTGAGCCTGAGGGGCTAGCACCAAGGCTACAGGACAACAGGACCAAACGTGGAACTCAGAGAAATAGTATCAGGAACTTAGAGAAATAGTGAAATAGAGGCAACAGGATGAAACGATGTAACATAGGGAAAACAAAGATAGGGACATAGTTCAGGAGTCCAGAGAAAAGAGGCCCTGAAGAGAAAAATCCTGAACAGAAAGGACCTGAAAAGGTAAAGCCCTGAACAGACATCGGAAGTGAGAGGCCATGATGAGAGGAGCCTGCACAGACGCCCCAAGGGAGCGGGCAGCCTGCTGGAGAACCCACCAGGAGAGAGCCAGAGGTCCGTGGGGAGAGGTTCCTGCAGGCAACAGTAAGGTAAAGCAAAGAGTAATGATTAAAGAGAAATCTTCAGAAACCTTTAGCCTTGCTCTTTCTTCCATCAATGGGTTAGGAGGAATAGTGTTGGTCCGTAATGGACTGTGAGTAACGCTGCAGACCCGGCTACACCCCCAGCATCAGCTGCCATGATCACCCCCTGAACTCCAAGTACTATTAGGATTATGGAATCCTTAGGAAGTTCCTGAGCCTGGGGCCTTGGGACTTCCCTGGTGGGGGGGAAACCACAACCCCCTCTTCTTTCTTTTACTTATAAACCTTAACATATTGCAGGCCAACTGGAATTCTCCCAGCAAGCTGTCTAGCAGGCCCCCGCTCTCTTTTTTCCCTGTGCCAGCAAACTCTCCCTTAAACTCCCTCTCTAAAAACTTCCTCCAAGATTATCTCCAAACTCTCTACAAACACTGGCCCTTGGCAAGTCCTGGCTTTCTCCTCTTTCAGGCCAGGCTCAGAATCCTGGTCCCAACTAAGTTTCCCAACTGGCAGTCCCTACTGGGGTCAAAGTTCAATTTTTACTGCATGATCTCTTGAGCATTACTAGGCATGGCCCCAGAGTGGGGAAGAGGTAATATTTAAAACAGAAAAGGCTTATTTTCCACACTCATTTACAAAGAAATTTAAAAAAAAATTCCAAAAAAACCCTCAGTTGAGTCATATTTCTCTCTCTCTCTCTCTCTCTCTCTCTCTCTCTCTCTCTCTCTCTCTCTCTCTCCTCTCCTCTCTCTCTCCTCCCTCTCTCTTTCTCTCTCTCTCTCTGTCATACCAGGCAATGCTGCTCAGGGGTTACTCCTGACTCTGCACTCAGGAATTACTCCAGGCGGTGCTCAGGGTACCATATGGGATGCCAGGGGATCGAACTTGGGTCGGCCATGTCCAAGGCAAACGCTCTACCCTCTGGACTATCACTCTGGCCCCTGAGCCATCCTTTCTTTGGACTCTAACTTCTAATGTTATTTTGAACCAGCTAACAAGTTTGAGAAGACACCCTTCCTCTGATGAAAAAATTTTAGGTTTGATATTCATTTACTTCACCAGTCTCATAAAAATCTCACAAACTTATGAAAAAAGGGCAAATATGATACATATCTAACAAGACATATCTAGTCTGACCTAAGGCTAATTTAGATTTGTCCTCAAAAGAGCTGTAAACTTATTAGAAATAGTGGCTTGGTAGATCAGGGAAATCTATTAAAAAGCAAAAACCAACTCCTAAGAAATACTGTTCATTCAAATTCCACCTCTAATTAGTTTATAACCTTAGGGAAGCCTACAGAACTCGCTAAGCAAACAATATTAAAGGAACAGTGTATACTTAAATGAGATAATACTTATGAGAATTTGTCTGATCACATAGTAGCCACTCAATAGTTTGAATTTGAATAAGCCTTTCAGTCTTAAATACTCACTTAGCTTTTCTTTTTTAGTAGAGGAAAAGAGAACTTTTTCAGTAGGCTCTGGCTCTTAGGGACAGCAGCTTTGTCATAAACAGCTAGAACTAGATTCCCGTTCATCATCTATTTGCTAGTGCGGGCACCAGTAATATCTCCATATGTCCTGTCTCATGCTAGTAGAACCCAAAGGCATCCGCTTGCTTCAGGAACATAAAGAGCCTCAAACCATTATATTAGGTCATGGGAATGACCTAATATAAATGTTACTGGTATTTTGCATATCAAATACAACACGAGCAGCTTGCCAGGCTTGCCGTGCAGGTGGCATACTTTTGTAGTCACCTCTAAATACAGCATTTATTGATGAACCGCGTGGCCACTAGCGGCCACGCGAGCCGGGCTGTGATAGTCTGGTCTGCTGGGTGGAGTTGTGACGAGAGGGAAGTCCGGATGTGGAAAATGGCGGCCCCCATGGAATTGGGGGGGTGTTGTCTGGCTTGTTGTGAGGCTCTGCTGGGGTGGCAGGCCAGGGCTAGAACCCGCCATGCCTCCCAGGCACCTCATGAGCGGTTGGGCACAGGGAGAGCAAGTAGCAGCTGTGCCCCATGTCTGAGAGACTCTGGTTCAGCATACCTGGGCCGGATTGAAAAAACAGCTGGAACAGTGCCTGATAATTTACACAGATTTAAGAAATACTAAATAATGAGATTTTATAATCTTAGAATCTTTTCCATTTCTTGGCTTTACTAAATTTAATGAGTGAAAAAAAATCAGCTATGCTGAGTCCTATCTAAGTTAACAAAAGCTAAATATGTATAAAATTTTTAGTGACTTACCTAGAACATATAAAAAAAAACCTAAACCACTGAACTGATGAAACCATGTTAAAGTATATCCTTTCAGAGGAACTCAGATCCTGTTAGATTTTTTACAATTCAACTTGAGGATCTAAATGGTCATTAAAATTTTTGATTTCCTACCTATTTCTTACAGGGGCTCTGTTAAGATGTACAAAGGTGAATTAATTTCAGTACTCCAGAAGGTCCTAATATAAGGCCCAAGGCCATAGAAAGAACAAGCAACAGAAAAAAAACAAAACAGACCCTGGGGCTCAATGCCCAGTTGTCAGTAGTACTGAGTGACTGACTGCGACATTGTCCCAAGTTCTCTGAGAACTAGGTTCCTTATTTATAAAAATAGAAAATTGAATTATATTTTCTGGCATCCATCTTTAGTTCTAAATGCTAATGATTCAACACAATTTTACTTTAATAAAGTTTTCAGACATGTTACTTCAATCCTGTAAGGTAAACTTCACTACCCATATCAGAGATTTGCTGGCTAGTTTCAGGTAATTGACTGCCTTGCCTATAGCTAGTATACAAAGTATTGAAACTCCCAGTTTGCCATCACAATGTTCATCCAACTCACGAGCACCCACAAGAGACTGTTTAATCAGCTGCTCATTAGACTCCCTACAATCAAATTCCATATTTTTTTGGGTATATCTTTAACTCTTGAGAAAATGTCATTCTCATGCAATGTTGTAGGTTACATGAGGCTTTTTATATTACAGACCCTTGGATTATATCTTCCCAGTTATATATGGTCAACTACACACTACTTCAAAGTTTCAATAAATTCGTTTTTTGGAGGGTCCGGTATTTTCTAATCAAGTTCTTCCTACAAGAGCAGTTCATTCTTATTATCACATGCTGAACAACCAATGAGAAAAACAAGGTGGGAGAATTCCACTATTACCTGTCCCATCATTGTCTCCTTATACTGTTTCTTCTGGGTCACTTTGATTGGAGGCAATTTTGTCACAGCAGACACCAGGAAATTCATGAGAATGTCCTCACAGTTGGCCAGTTGGTCCACCATGTTCTTCAAGCTGGCTGGCAGGTAATGAGTGTACAGGTAGTGATAATATCTAAAGAAAAAAGACAAGTTTCATAGGGGCCATCATTACAAAATGTCAGATGGTCTTCTTTGAAGGAAAACACAGACATCTTCTTTGAGTCCCTAAACATATCATGAATAATGATGATGATGATGATGCCAGATATTGCTTTTGTTGTTGATGTTTTGCGACCACACCTGGCAGTGCTCAGGGCTTATTCCTGAATCTGAGGATTGAACCCATGTTGGCTATATGCAAGGCAAGTATTGAAAACCACAAATACTATCTATCCAGCTATCGTTTTATAGAACTTATTATGTGCCAGAATATGCTGTAAAGTTCTTTAAAGAAACCCCTCTATGAAGTTGATGGTATCACTAAGTCTGCTTTATAAATAAGGAAACAAGGTAGAGACAAACACAAATGTAGATAATGCTTGCTCAGCCTAACTTTAACATCAAGCTGATTGGCTAAAAAGAAAACAGAATTCTTAAAACTGAAAGAAATTACCTACATATGATCTAGGCATTGTTGTAAGTTACTTTACAATTTTAAACACTGGCTTAATCAGAACTGCACTCAATATCGTCCCTTAATTCTCAGTCTCTAATTTCGTGGTCTCTAACTCCTATGTTCCAATACTGTTTGAGCCTAATCAGGAATCTAATTAATCTGATATTCAACCATTTTGGAGAACCCACAACTAATTTAAATTATTTCTTACCTGAGGCTGGAGCAATAGTACAGCAGATTGGGTGATTACCTTGCACAGAGCAGAACTGGCTTTGATCCCCGACGCCCCAAATGATTCCCTGAACCCCGTTAGTAATGATTCCTGAGCACAGAGGCAAGAGTATGCACCCAAACATAATAAAACAAACATTATTTCTCACCATTCTATATCTTTGGAGGGCACATAGGAATATAAGAAATATTGAATGAATCCAATTCACTGAGTCGTGCCTCCTCAAGTCATGTAGACTTTGGCTTCTGACACAGGGGGCTCACAATGAATGTGGTAATCAGAAGCAAATTACAAATGTCAATGACCAAAAATTAATTCAAAATCTACCACAAAACATAAGCACTTCCTATGTCTGATTTTTTTTAAGGCAAAAATATGATGCACTAGTGAAAAAAGACAAGCTTTGACTTAGAAGAATGTAGAGAGTATCATGCTCGACCACCAGACCTTGTGTTCCATCTCGTGATACCTCTTCCTGACTACTCGAGGCACATAATGATCTTTCCCCAACACAATCTGCTTCAGGGTATTCATTCTAGCTGTTTCTCTGGCAATTATACTCCCTCCAGAAGCCTTCGGCCAACACCTCTCTTCCTTCAAGGTTTCTCAACTCTCAAAGACTCAATGAGGACACCATAGCCTTCTGCTCATCTGGCCCTTTTCCACCCTTAGCACTTCTGGCCCTTTATCCACTCCACTTTGCCTTTTTGCTATATAATTATTTCTTCAATAGACTATAGACCTAGTAGGTGTACAATACCTTCCCTTGTTTGAATGGAAGACCTGCAGAAGCAAAGGCTTTTTTTTCCTTTTCTATTTTATGTCATGATATCCCAAGCATCTAGAATAGCATCTGGGAGTTTTCAGTTCAGTATTTACTATTATTGTTGTTGATTTGAGTAATTCCATTTCTCAAATGATCCTGAGACTAGATCACATTTCAGACCTACTTGAGAAGTTATCTTATCCGACCATATAAAGGCAAGAGGTTTTATCAGTTCCCGAGACACATGTGAAGGACAGCAACAACCCTTGGACAGGGATGCTGAGTGAGTTTTCTTTCTGTAACTAATAAGATTTATCCCAAGTTTCTATTTTATGAGGCAGCCAGAGACAATACAAGGAGAGAGTTTATGTGCAGGCAAGGTCTTTCTAATTCTCACTTGTGGTAGATAGCAGCTCCTGTCAACACCATGGAGTAGTCATTCGTCCACTTGGATGTGTATCCCCACCCGCTCCTTAGAGTTATCCCAGAAATGGCTGCGTGCAGGGTAGCCCACAATCCTCTCGGGGAAGCTCTGCCATACTGTGAAGGCAAAATCCACCTGCAGGCAGAACACAAGCCAAACAAGCAATCAACAGTGTTAGCAAATGTCAACAAAACATTACCTTCCCCCTGCTAATTCATAATGTGAAATCCTGGGACTGTTGCGAAACATTAATTCTAAGTATTCATCAGCAAATTAAACCCACTGCTTGACATTTTGCCCCATAATTATGCACATTTTAATGTTTTTCCGTTAAAGAAACTTCAGAGGAGTTGCGGAAATGAAAGACAGAAAGAAACAGTTACTGATATGTCCTTTAGAATTCCAGGCTGTTCATGCTAAAAAAAAAAAAAAAAGAAAGAAAGAAAGAAAAAAAAAAAAGCAGTTGCTTTATTCCCCCTCCCTTAGAGGCACACGTGATGGTGAGTCACGGGCGGCACAAACACATCTGTTTTATAAATGGGAGCAGATTTCTTACAGACAGCCAGAAATTGAATATATAGCAGACATCATAACCAGCACACAGCACAGCCAAAATGACTAAAATAACAGTATCCTCTTAAAGAGCAAGAGAAAATATGTTTTAAAAGTGCACAAGTTCTAACAGGAACATGGAAAAAATACCATAAAGAAGTAATAAGGCAGGCCTTTTGGGTTTGAGAATACACAGTGCCAGCGAAATCTAGAGACACCATCCACCAGTTTGAAAAAAAATAAAGATCAGTAAGGGGGGGCAAGGCGAACTACAGTCACAGGATTGCTTTAAAGAAAATGCAATAAAATAACTTGCCAGTGTTTATAATAGTCCAATGCAGAAACTTCTGCTGAAATCGAACATTTATAATGAGAAAACAGTTCACTTTCTTTTTTTTTTCTTTTTTGTTTTGGGTCACACCTGGCAATGCTCAGAGATTACTCCTGGCTCTGCACTCAGGAATTACTCCTGGTGGGGCTCAGGGGACCATATGGGATGCGGGGGATGAAACCTGGGTCAGCCACACGCAAGGCAAAACGCCCTACCCGCTGTGCTGACGCTCCGGCCCCCAAAACAGTTCATTTTTAAATGTGTAAGTTTGTCCCAACTTTCTGTAATTGTTATAAATGATAATATACTGAAAGTAAAACAAAAAAGCACAGAAAATCATCATTTAATGTTCATACTTGTGGAACGTTTGGGATGTGCACAGTTTTACGTACTTACACATTTTTAACTCATTTAATCATTATAATATTCCTGCAAAGAAGGTAATTTTATATTATCCAATTTACTGAAAAAGAAGCAAATGTATATGGAGGGTCAGGCTATCCACCTGAACTCTATAAAAGGCAGAGTCAAAAAGGTCAGAACCAGGTTGAAGGGGTCTCAAATTTAGTTTGATCTATTAGTCTAACCTTCTTTTGAGCTTTCTTGCTGCTTGTGCTGAAAGCAATTTATCTCCTATACAGTTAACACATTCAACCTATACTTTCCCTAGCTCTTCCTGAGAAGTAAGAAATACGGAATTTTTTGTAATTTTCCACTAATATTTAAAGTCTCAGCAGTGTGAACAGGTACAAGGGACGGAAGGCTAAACCAGGAAGATCAGTTCCGGCCCTCTCAGAGGTTTCCAAAGCACAACAAGTACCTTTATAGTTGTCAAATGGGGGAAATGACCCAAATTTCAGAAATGAGTGAATAAGTGAATCTAACTGGACAGATTTCCACCATGAAGTATTATATAGCTACAAAAAGGGAAGAAAATACTAATGCATGCTTCAACCTGACAAACTTTTTAAAACATGGTGCTGAGTGAAAGAATCTACTCATCAAAGGCCCTACAGTTTACAATCCCATTCATATGAAATTTCTATACCCGTTTCCAGGATAATCCAATGAATCAGAAAACAAGACTGTAAATTTCAAAGTAGGGAGACACAAAGTCATAAATATGGCTTTCTTTGTTGGGCAATAGAAATAGAATATAATGGGCAATAGAATATAATGTTGGGCATTATAGAACAAGATCATGATTACACAATCATGTGAGCATATTAAATGCCACTGAGTTATACACCTTAAAATGGTCAGTTGTGTTATGTGAATCTAACTACAATTTTTTAAAAAAGAAACTGAGGTCAGTATTTCCCCTGAGCATTTCTGATGCTCTTGATAATACTGTCATTCCATCCTCAGTCACATGTATAAGTTCACACATTCAAAGGTGCATTTAATGTTTCTTTAATCTACCTTCCCCTTAGCCCTTCATACTAAATAAACATGTCAGTGAAATCCTAGGTGTGACTGTGGATACCTTCTTTAGTAACACACTTTAGAGTAAATATGAAGTTATTGAAATATGTATGCCACCCGGTATGTTTAGTGTGTGCACCATCTTTGAAGAAACGTTCAGGGGATCTAGAATGATGTATGTATCTCCAAACGCTCTAAACTTTAAAAGTTGTAAACAGGGGGCCAGAGCAACAGTACAGCGGGTTGGGCATTTGCCTTGAACATAGCCAACCCGGGTTCAATCCTGGCATCCCATATGGTCTGCCAAGCACCATCAGGAGTAATTCCTGAGTGAAGAGTTAGGAGTAACCCCTGAGCATTGCCAGGTGTGACCTCCCCTCCCTGCAAAAAAGAAAAAAACAAGTTGTAAACAGCCACAATTCCAGAATTACACGAACATTCAATGTAGTGATGTATCTCAAGATAAAACAGCCCTAACAACAGACTTGTTCTCCCATATCATAGCCTGGGGAAAAGGAGAGCAGGGCAGTAGGACACACAATAAAAACTCTTAGGAAAAGGATAACTGGAGGCATCTCAAAATCAGCAGATGGCAAAGCACGGACAGCATTTGCCAAGAAACCTGAAATCAGGTGTCCATCCCCTGCACATGGGCACTGGGACACAGTATAACACTACAGCTGAAGGGTGGCTCGCATGCAGCCATCCTCAGAGCCGGCCTGGTTGCTGGCACTTTTGGGCTTTTCCACTGTTCTCTGTAAAAAGGAAGCACAGGCACTAGAAATACTATAGAACCCAATGGGGTGTTTTTAGCACATTAATTTTTTTTTACTATCACAAAGCCATTTCAGATTTTCAAAGGAACTCAAAGTACATTCTGATAAAATTCTGATTCAAGTGATAATTCTGCTTTCATGCAGATCATTAACACATCAAAGAAGGCAAAGGTCAGTGCCTAGCTTTTCTCTCTTAAAAACCAACATCTGTTTTCTTTTGAGAATTTGCAGCAACAGAGATAAATGTAAATAACTATAAACTGCCATATCTCAGGCCCTTTACAGGACGCTGCTTAACTATCTCTCTTTATTTAAAGAGAGATACAGTATTTAAAGTCTCTCAGTATTTTTTTTAATTTAAAGATATAGTATTTAAAGAGAGATACTGTATCTCTATTTAAAGAGAGATACAGCATTTAAAGTCTCTCAGAGAGATACAGTATTTAAAAATCAACAGTATTCAAAGAAATAAGAATCCTTTAAGGGGGAAAATGAGCCAACATCTTTGTTCTTGACCATTTTTTGCCACCACTCTATGCATCAGCATGCAAAAGTCAATGGTCAATCTCCAATCTTAGGCATCATTGTCATCCCAAGTCGATTTCTTATTTACCCATGTTCAGCATTGACATGATCCTCCCAGCAAATACTCAGTGGCTCTTTGAAAAATTTACCAGTACATGGATAAATCATAAAAGATTAAAGCTTTATCACTATGGATGGGGAACATTAATCCTAGGGTGAGACTCAATGTCTTGTGGTCAGGAAAGATGTAAGATGAATTGAAATGGCAGATCATGTGGTCACATGGTCACAGGAGGAATATTTAGGTCTCGACCACATAGCTCACCAGGGCAAGATGCTGCTTTTCCCCACTGCCTCAAGGCCCGCTTCTCTGCATCTCATTATATCTGTCCCCGGGTTGGTGTACATGTGGAAAAACCACCTGGTTTTCCTGGTGAGCAGGCAGTCCACTAGGCTAGTCAATGCATATCACCAACAAGAAGTGGGACGGAAGCGGTCTGGGGATTTCTATCCCTTCCCTCCGTGTTTTGGTCTCAGAGTCGACCCACAATCATAGTTTTCATCAGGCAGCCTTTCTTTCCAGAACTTCTTCCCATCTTTTTCTGGAAATGCTAACTCCTCCCCCATTCCCCGTGTTCCTTTCAACCCGAGTGTGAGAACTGCTTCCCTGCCACTGCTTCTCTCTAAGTATCTCTGTGTTTTGTAAGGGAAGTTGGGGGTGCTTTACTCACCTCTCTAATCCCACTTCCCTTCATCTGAATCATCTCACTTGAATTCTGTCTACTGCTAGCACTTAGATGGCTACAGGCAGGAATTCTCTAACCAAAGTCCCCGACATGGAGACGAGCACGAAAAAATTTCTTAATAAACAGATGTGGAATGAATGTGCTCTGGCGATGCCAGCCCCCCTTGTAGGAAGCAATGGGAAAATGCACACTGGTGCCTGCCTTACGCTGTCTTCTTCCACAACCATCTTTCCCTCTGAGCACTGGGCTCATCAGTGCCTCCCCATCACTCATCCTGGCGTGTCACATGCAATTGGCTGTGTGTTCAGTTTACTCCCCACACACCCATCCACACCCATCCTCCTAGTCATCCATCTACCAGGTAGATATAGAGTTTGGGCTAACAGGAAGCAAGTGACTAAGGTGCAACCCGGGATGTTTTGTCCTAGGATTTAGGCTTCTCTTGCCCTAAGTTCTCTTCAATTCCATTCGATGGAAACTGGAAGCATCCAGGGTATTTTTTTACTTTTTTTTTTTTTCTTTTTGGGTCACACCCGGCAATGCTCAGGGGTTTCTCCTGGCTCTGCACTCAGGAATCACTCCTGGCGGTGCTCGGGGTACCATATGGGATGCGGGGATCGAACCCAGGTCGACCGCTGCAAGGCAAACGCCCTACCCGCTGGGCTATCGCTCTGGCCCCCATGGTATTTTTAAGAGAAAGTGAGGGCTATAGGGATTGAACAGTAGGGAAGGCACTTGCCTTTCACATGGCTGACTTGGGTTTGATCTCTGGCACCACATATGGTCCACCAAATCCTAACAGCAGTGCTCCCTTGGCATTGAGCATCAGTGGGTGTGGCCCCAAAACCCAAAATCAAACAAAAAAGAGACCATCAGATGGCTGGCCTGGGTTAGCCCCAGTCCTGGCTTTGTGGGTAGGGAGACCACTAGAATCAAATTGATGAAGCTGGAGCAATAGTACAGAGGGTAGGGGGCTTGCCTTGCACATGGCCAACCCAGGTTCTATCCCCAGCATTCCAAATGGTCCCTCGAGTACCACCAGGAGTAATTCCTGAGGGCAGACCCAGGAGCAACCCCTGAGCATCACTGGGTATGACCCAAAAAGGGAAAAAAATTTGGTATGCTGGTAAGGTTCGCTACTTAAAGCGAAAGGAAAATGATCATATATAAAAAAAAAAAAAAGATGAGGGGAAAAGGTCTAAGTAGCTAATTCTCCAGGCTTTTATAGCAGCTCCCATTAATAATGTATTTCCAATCTACCACATTTTTATGTATCTTTGGTCCCCCTCTATGGTTGAGAGGAGATTCCAGAGATCAATACTCATTCGAGTTGTAAAATTGGTTTTCTACCATATCTATCTTTCCTCCCCCTGCCTTTCCTCACACGTTCTTTGTGCAATCTTATTTTTGGCACCAATACCTGAACATCTGAAATAGCAGGAATGTGCGGCTCAGCCTTAAAGCGAAACCATTTGCTCTTGTGTGGGGAAAGGAAATGAGCACTTGAAAGTGAAGTGGGAGGGATGCCTGCAGAACCCCTAAGAGCACGGCCTCCGAGGCACGGCAGAACTGGGTGCTCTGTACCCCAGACACAACCAACCATGTGGTTTCCAGATGAACGCTGATGAACTGTCCTTCTACCTTCTCACTGGTCGCTAAATGCACCTGTTCAGTCACGTGGCTACCAACAAAAAGGAGAGCAGACAGGAAGGACTTGGGCGCTGCCATTAAAAAAAAAACAGGATAATAAAGGGAAATGCCTACCTCAGGGACCAAGGCCTGGCAAGTGGCACACAAGAACTGGGTTGATGATAACGGCTCCAGGGAAGCTTTGGGAAATGCTTTTGAGCTCGAGGCTTTGAGGCCAAGCGTGAAAGGAGTGCTGATAGAAAGGGTCTCTTGGCCACTGCCGGAGGGATGTGGAAGCTCACCTCTGTGGTGGACAGCACAGTGTCCTCATCCAGGCTGAGGACCGCGTCTGTGACGATGTTGTCATAGGGCAGGAAGCGGCTGCTCATCACCTGGAGGCAGAAAGCAGACGGGAGGGGAGGGATTAGGGTAGAGAGAGGCCCTTTAGGGGTTTCTTGACAGGAACACGCTCCCATCCCTACCTCTAGATGGAATCTTCAACCACAGTCAGCCCCTCAACCGGAAGACTTGGACTTCTCCTGTCGGGGCAGTGACTCTCTTCCCCACAACTGTTAGGCATGACCTGGGTGCCCAGGATGTGCAAAACTCAATGGGAACCATTCTCCTCAGGTGGATCAATCTCCAGAGAGACCAAGAAACCTAAGTAGACTCGGCTTGAGATGAAAAACTGCCAGGAGATCAGGGTGAAGCCACCAGCGCTTAGAAGAGAGAAGGTTGTCAGAGGGTGGAACACTGAGGAGGGACTTTGATTCACAGAGATTCAGTGGGCATGGACAGAAATGGGGTGTGAGAGACAGAGAGCTCGGCAAGGCACAGAGATGGCAAAAAGCAGCCAAGCTCTGCAGACAAAGGGAAAGGAGGCCCTCACCAGGCCGATTAACACTGAGTGCTCCCCAAATCCCACACACACCACAACAGACTTGACAGGAAGAAAGCCACTCAACCTCAGGCCTTGCCTGACATTTGGTTTCCATGCCAGAGAAGGCTCCAGAAGGCTGAGAGACATGAAAAGATGCACAGTGGCTACTCTCACAAATATCTTTGAGTGTCTGCAATGTGTCAGAACTCAGATGGTTTCAGGGCCTACTCCTAAACATTTATCAGAGAGCTCAAGTCTCTCCCCCCATTTCTCAGCCTTTCAAAACAAAACACAAAGCGATCAGCAACTCCATATATACAGTGCACAGAAATTTCAGCCTGAAGCAATTCTCCTGATACTGTTTACATGTCTGAGGACTAATGCGGAAACCATTAGTTGCCAGCTTAGCAATGCCCTGACCTTTCTCTTGTTAAGCCTACGGGGCAGAGTCACAGAGACAAGGCCTATAAATTCAAAACAGAGTTTTGCAGCCAAAGCAGCAAACACATCAATTTTAAACTCAAGGCTAGACATGAAGATTTAAAATAGGGAATGAGGAGGACCTAGGACATTGTTCCCAGCCTGTGTCCACCCCGCCACTGGTTTCTGAAGATCCATTTCCTTTTTCTCTGAACCTGCTTCATCGGGAATGTAAAAAGAACATAAGTTGGGCTGGAAATGTTGCTTAAATGGTAAAAGCACAAACTTTGCATGTATGATGCTCTGGGTCCAATTCCAGCCCTGCAAGAACCACCACCACCACCACAAAAGAGCACATAAGCCAATTCAGACTCTTGTCTATAAATGAAGGCTTTCTGTCAAAAGCCCTGTGTCTTGACTATTAGCACACTAGAAATATGTCTATAAAAGGTCAATTCTGAGGGGCCTGGGCTTTCACTATTAGTTCATTTAAAAAATATTTAGCTCCTATGTACCCATTCAACATCACAAATTAACAAACACAGGCAGGAAATGACCATGACTCAAGAATTTCACTTTCTAATGGGGAAGATAAGAAAAGTCAACAAGTAATTTTAGGAAGCAGCAGACCAGTTCTTACCAGCACCTATCATGGGCTCCCTACTTCTAAGGCCACCTAGATGTAGATCATATCATATGTTCCTTTTTAGCTCTATTAGATATTACGATGGCTTCCATTTTCTTTTTGGAAGGGAAACAGAGGTCCATGACTCTAGAACCTCGATCCTAATAGCACAATTCTCCCTGGATAGCAGCTGACATTTACTGTACCCCTAGAGTAAATGAGGACTGGGTCCCAGACACAAAGTACATTGCATAATCTTCAAAATGGTCACATGCCTTAGCCCAGATGGCCTACAATACAGAACAGGAGTAGGAGGATTTAAGAGGTATAATCCCAGGGCACTGAATGTCAGGACAAAGGGAACACAAGACCCACAGGAAGTGTGGTCATGGCAGAAGTTAGGGCAGAATAAATAAAACAGAGACATGGTTATAAGAATCAAACCAGATGGACATAGTTACAAGAATCTGACATGATTCATTAGATAGCGTCCTAAAAGATGCTGTTATTATCATCATTTTATGACACTAAGTTAAAGGGCAAAAATCACTGAGTTTGTATATAAAAATGTAATTGGGGTGTTAGCAAGACAGTGCAAGAGGTAGAGTACATGCCTAGCATGTGTGAGACCCTAAGTGGGATCCCTGACAACTCACAGCCCCTGGAGCTTCACTGGGTATGACCTGTATTTGAAAAACGCAATAATGGGCCTGGAGCAATAATACAGTGGATAAGGCACTTGCCTTGCCCTGACCTGGGTTCAATCCCTAGCAACCCATATGGTCCCCTGAGCATGAACAGGATTGATTCCTCAGTGCAGAGCCAGGAGTAACCACAGGGTGTAGTCTCAAAACAGCAGAAAATGCAATACTAACTCCAGGAGTTCATATGGCTCCAGGTCAGACAGTCAGAATGGATGGGTTCTGAATATCTTGACATACTCAACTTCAAGTAAAATAACAAAAACATTGAAACAGAAATGGGGAGGATTCCAAAGTTCAAAGTTAAAAGCATCCACTAAGCACAGCTGTGGGCCTCAGGCAACAGAGAATCAAGGAAAGAGTTGCAATGGGTGGGGGCAAATTTTTGCGCTCTGGTTCCTTATGTGAAACCACACCTAGGGTGTGAGGCATTCATAAGGGCAAGACCAATGCCAGAAGGCATACCACTATTCAAATTTCTATCATTTCTCAGTATATTCCTAACAAGAAGCAATTACCTCCATGTTGCTTGACTCCAGCCTCCTAAATGCCCTGAGTTTTAGCTATCAAAATTCCCTGGTGTGTTCTAACATGTGGCCCCATACTCAGCACACAATCGCACAGTGAAACTTAACAGACTGATTATCTTGCCCACCTGATAGCTCTAACCTCACTGTATTATGAATTAAATGATAATGTCACTGTATTTGCATATGTGTGTGTGTGTGTAGGTGGTACTTGTGATCAAACCCAGGGCATCACACAGGTATGTGCTCTAAAATGACACTTTTAGTGAATCAAATGATGAGTTCAAAAGAGTCAATCAAACACAAACTTTGTTGGCCTAGCTCAAAGACAGTTTGCTGAACGTAAGCCAGTGTCTTCTGCTCTGACCCACTGGGGGCGGGAATGTTATTATAGATGCTGTTGCTTTGCCAAATCCAGTTTTATTTAGTAGAAACTAATTTCATCACAGTGAGTAAGATGTACCAAAAAAGCAACATGTAGGGATTAGAGAAAATTAAAAAACTCACTTCTGGCTGTCAATAGAAGTTTCAAAGAGGAGGTGGCGGTGTGAACAGGGACTTAAAGAACATAAGGGAATTTTGAGAGCAGAGATCAGAAATGAACACTTGAAGAGGTCAAGACTTTAAGTAAATGGAAACAACAAAATTAGAGGCAGGACAAAACACAATGCAATTCAGACCATTGCAAATGATCAAATGTGTACGAAGGACAGAGCCCAGAGAAGACAGTAGTCAGAGAGGACTGGGAAGGTCAGGTGAGGCCAGGTAAGTCAGTCTCTAATGCCAATCTAAGGCATCAGCAAAGGAACATGAGATGCTTGAAAAGATTATTCAGCTCTAGGCAAAATGAATTGGAGGATGGAAGGGGGGCTAGTTAGGCAGCAGTCAGGAGAATCTCTAACAGATAAGATAAAACAAAATGGAACAAAATTGCAAGTGCCCCCTTTTTGGTGGTTGTTTTTGGATCACATTTATGCAGTGCCAGGGATCAAACTTGGGGTTTCCACATGCCAACCAGTCATTCTAGTACTCTGAGTTACTTCCTCAGTCCGAAATATCCATTCTGTTAAAGATATATGTAAGGAAGAGTCACCAAACTGAATTTAGATGCATTGGCGGAATTTAGAGGCAGCCTCTGGCATCACCACCATCCAGTCACACTTTTTGTCCCAGCTCTCCTGGATGTAATTACCAAGGGCTGAAATCATTTTAACCCAGTTTAACATTTATATTAGAAAATTCTATACAATATTTCTTTCTCTAGCTTAAGAAATTTAGAGTCAAGAACTAATATCCAGGGCCAGAGTACAATGGATGGGGCACTTGCCTTGAGCCAACCCAGGTTCAATCCCTGGCATCCCATATGGTCCCCTGAGCACTGCTGGGAGTAATTCCTGAGTTCAGAGCCAAGAGTAACTCCTGAGCATCACCGGGTGCGACCCCACCCACCAAAAAAAAAAAAAGACCCAAAAACCTAATATTCTAAAGAATCAATACTAGGACCCAAGTTCTTCCCTGATTCAATGTTTATGGCTATCATTTAGAGAGAGAGAGATAGGGGGGAGATTTTAGAAGGAACAGTCCAGAGCCTGCCTCTTCTACAAGCAAGAGGAAGACATTAAGGACACACCCAAAACTTCCCACATGAAATGAGCTTTCTATGGCACTGCCATCACTAGGTCCCCTTCAAGTCCTACCTTGCTTTCTCCTTCGATGACAATAACAGGCACAGCAGTGGCAGGCCAGCGGTGTTTGGCTGGTAGGGGCTTGTCACAATTCCATAGAACTATGATCTGAAAGGAATAAGGAAAGATCAAGTGGCGGATTGATACCAGCCCCCAAACCTCAGCTGCTTCTCAGAGCAAGGGAGCGAGAGGAGAAGCAGATCTAAGCCAGGAGGAATGTGAGTCAACAACCGCAATCTTCAGCCCATTCTCATTTCAAGTCAGAAAGAAAGGACAGGGGGATAGCACAGCAGGGAGAATGTTTGCCTCACAGGCAACCTGGGTTCAATCCCTGGCATCCCATCTGGTCTCCAAGCTCTGCCAGGAGTAATTCCTGAGTGTAGAGCCAGGAGTAATCCCTGAGCATTGCTGGGTGTGACCCAAAAAGAAAACAAAAACAAAAACACAGTGTCAAGGAAGTGGCACAAAGCAGGCAGGAGGAAAAAGAAATCGTCTGCAGTTGGCTGGTTATTTGCTTCCCAATTTCTGATGTCTGATGATGATGCTCAGGAAAAAAAGTAAACCCAAATACTGACCAAAAGAAACCAAAATATGTACTGACTATGTACATCTGCTACGAACCTGCAGTACTCACAGCAACACAGCATAGCTAAAGAGACAGCTAGATTCAGCAGTATGAGCTGGTGGCTGGGATTCTCCAGGACGGTGGCTGATTTTATGTCATTTTAGCATTTCCAATAAATGTGTTTACTTAAGAAATACATCCTTGGGGCGGAGCAATAGCCCAGCGGTAGGGCGTTTGCCTTGCTGCGCGGCGGCCTGTGCCGGCCGGGTTCGATCCCCGGCATCCCATGTGGTCCCCGAGCAATGCCAGGAGTAATTCCTGCAGTGCAAAGCCAGGAGTAACCCCTGAGTGCGCCGGTGTGACCCAAAAAAGCAAAAAAAAAAAAAAAAAAAAGAAATACATCCTTCAACATAACTGAATTCTTCCCTTGCTGGTAAACCTTCTTATATAAACTAATTCATGGGCCCGAGCAATAGCCCAGAGGGTAGGGTGTTTGCCTTGCATGCGGCCGGCCCATGCCGGCCAGGGTTCCATCCCTGGCATCCCATATGGTTCCCTGAGCACCACCAGGAGTAATTCCTGAGTGCAGAGTCAGGAGAAACCCCTGAGCATTGGCGGGTGTGACACAAAAAGCAAAAAAAAACAAAACAAAACAAAACAAAAAACCTAATTCATAAAAAAGAAAAAAAAAAAAAAACCCAGAGTTAAGAGGGTAAGTGGTTCCTCTTATTCCAAAAAACGCTGCTACCATTGATATAATCTTCTGTGGCCAGTTTCGTAATCAGTCAAAGTTGCCGAGAAAGAGAAGCGGACACCTCTTGATACCACCAGGTCTGCTTCTTCTATGGAAACTTAGTCTTCTGGCTATTCCCAGCAGCTTTTCTGATAATACCACAAGACATTTGTAAGATGGGAAAAAAGAAGTATGTATGTGTGTGAGCACAAGTGGATATGTAAATCTCTCTGTAACTCACTGTTCACCTGTTCTAGATATCACTCACACCTAAGAATCTTGAAATTGATGCAAAAGGCACAAAAAATAAAAAGGAAGAAAGAACACACAGCGTTAAACGAATCTGGGGGAGCAGAGGTGTCTCTAACCCCCAGCTGGAAAAAGGTCCCCTTATTCAAGCTCTCTCTCACCTGGGCACAGTACTGGGATTTGGCTGCGGCCACGAGAAGTTTCAACACTGGCTGGGACTGAGAGACCAGGGGCGTCACAGCATGGATGACTGCAGTGAATTTGGAGGGGGCTTTAAACCTGCAAAAGGAAGGGAGAAGGGCCTATTGAAGCACTGAAAAACAAGACTTCAGAAATGATTCCTCCTTGCTCTACTGCCCCACCTGAGAGCTAACATTCCCTTCCAGTCCATTTTTCCTTAGTCCTGATGAACAAAAACAAAGTGAAAAGATGCTGGTTAACTGCCACCTAAGTCTAGAAAACTCAGTAATTTACAGCTCAAAAGTTCATTTCTACATCATCCTTTGATATTTTTTTCCTCCCTTGAGAATACATCTTTGAACTCTCCTCTCTCTCTCTCTCTCTCTCTCTCTCTCTCTCTCTCTCTCTCTCTCTCTCTCTCTCTCTCTCTCTCCCTCCCCCCCTTAGGCCAGGGTCTAGTCAAGTCTTATCTAAGTATGGATTTAAGTAAACGGGCTCCCCAGGTATCTATTCAAACTTTATTATTATTATTATTGTTTCTGCTTTTTTTTTGGGTCATACCCGCGATGCTCAGCGGTTTCTCCTGGCTCTGCATTCGGAATTACTCCTGGTGGTGCTCGAGGAACCATATGGGATGCTGGGGATCAAACCTGGGCCGGCATAGGCAGGCCGCAGGCAAGGCAAATGCCCTACCCACTGGACTATCGCTCCGGCCCCAAACCTTATTCTTAATTATGTAGTTAACAGGGTTTCTACCAGATAGCATTTCAATGACTAACAACAAATGCTAAAATGACAGCACCTTGAGTTGGTCTAGACAAGAATTTACAGTCTACCACATTTTTTTAAAAGCTTTTCTGATTCTCACATTTGTTTTAATTGAATCATCATGACATACAGTTACAAAGTTGTTCATGGTTGGGTTTCAGTCATACAATGTTCCAGCACCCATCCCTTCACCAGTGTACATTTCCATTTCCCACCCACTGGACACCCTGCCCCCCACCCCCGCCTCTATGGCAAGCACCTCTCTCTCTCTCTCTCTCTCTCCTCTCTCTCTCTCTCTCTCTCTCTCAAGAACCATAATCTCCTTTTGGGCATTATGGTTTGCAATACAGATACTGAGAGGTTATCATGCATATCCTCTTACCTAGTTTCAGTACTTCAAGGTGAAATCTTGGAAAAAATGTGTAACCCTAAATCTAGTTAAGTCATAAGAGAATCAAAAAGATGGGATGGTTGTAAGAATTAAATGAGTTTATGCAAACAAAGCCCTGAGAAATTGAGCCTCGAAAACAATGTTCAAGGAGTGTTTGCTGTTGTCATCATCAATACACATCTCTGCATCATTTGTTTTTTAAAAAGCCTCTCAACTTTCTCAAATCACTGCTGGTGGAGCAGCAACAATGAAGAGGACAGTGATTAAGAAGACCACTGCATGAACATCTTCGCTAAAAAATTGAGTAGAAGCCCACTACATTTAATAAGTCCAATAAGTGAAAGTAGTAACACAGATGGTTCAAACTGCACAAAACAACCCGCTATAAAGGTCATGAGGTTATCAATACCATTTCGATATATATGTTGTAATAAACAATATAATTAGTGCCTGCTAAGGGAACAGGCATGGGGATGGGGAGTGGCAGTAAGGACACATTGGTGGTGGAACTGAGGTTGGAATATTGAATACTTGAAACAACTGTACTGTGAACTGCCTTTTAAATCATGGTGTTTAAGTAAAAGTTAAAAAACCACTGCCTGGGTCTGGAGCGATAGCAGAGTGGGTAGAATGTTTGCCTTGCATAGGGCCGACCCGTATTCGATCCTTAGCATCCCATATGGTCCCCACAGCATCATTGGGGGTGACTCCCCCAAAAAAAATAAGATGTACACTGCCCTGGATGTGTCTGAGGCCCCAGGTATCAGACACACACAAACTGTCACAATACACTGTGGCCCAAGAGAAAGATGTGACTTCTCAGAAATGTATGTTCCCATAGAAACTCAGTAAGAAACTGGAGACAGGCTAAAAAGTCTTTCAAAACTTAACTAGTTCAGATCCACTAATTTTTACATCTGTCAAATAAATGCTAATGACAGAATGCAGGGAAATTTAAGTCTGGCTTTGGTACTGGTGGAATAAAGGTAAAACCTGGACTATCTAAAGGATTATAAAATGTTTCATAGAGAGAAGGACAGCATCCAATTAGTATTCTAACTAGACATCAAGAAAGAGCTAACCTTGCCACAAGCAGAGACACAGTCAGGGTCTTGCCAAGTAAGAGGGCTTTTCTTTTTAATCACTGTATCACTGTATCCTGTCTTCCTGTTCATCATCCATTTGCTTGAGCGGGCCCCAGTAACATCTCCATATGTCCTGTCTCATGCTAGTAGAGCCCAAGGGCATCTGCTTGCTCCAGGAACATAAAGAGCCTCAATTCATTCGGAATGAGGTCTATAATTGATACTGGTATTTGGCATATCAAATACAACACGGGTAGCTTGCCAGGCTCTGCCGTGCAGGTAGCATACTCTTGTAGTCATCTCTAAGTCCAGCATTTATTGATGAACTGTGCGGCCGCAAGTGGCCGCGCGAGCCGGGCTGTAATAGGCTGGTCTGCTGGGTGGAGTTCTGACGAGAGAGAAGTCCAGATGTGGAAAATGGCAGCCCTCATGGAGTGGGGGTCGTCTGGCTTGTTGCAAGACTCTGCTGGGGTGGCGGGTCAGGGATAGAACCTGCCATCCCTCCTGGGCGCCTCATGAGTGGCTGGGCACAGGGAGAGCCAGTAGCAGCTCTGCCCCATGTCTGTGAGTCTCTCTTCTTTTTAATAGTGAGGACAAATCGCTACATTTCAAATTTTTAGTAATAATTTAAGAGGCCTCATTAATACACATTTTTGGGGAACTTTTTGGGTCACACCGGTAATGATGAGTGGTTACTCCTGGCTCTTCAGTCAGGAATTACTGCTGGCATTGGTCAGGGGGACCATACTGGATGCCGGGGATCAAACCTGGGTTGGCTTTGAGCAAGGCAAACACCCTACCCACTACACTATTGCTGCAGCCTCTCATTAACACACTTTTATTTTTATTTATTTTTTGCTTTTTGGGTAACACCTGACAATGATTAGGGGGTTACTCCTGGCTCTCATTCAGGAATTATTCCTGGCAGTGTTCAGGGACCATATGGGATGCGGGGGATTGAACCCGGTCGGTCGCATGCAAGGCAAACACCCTACCCGCTGGACTATTGCTCCGGCCTCTCATTAATACACTTTTCATGTTCTTACTGCTAATGGGAATCTCAGCACTTTATAAAAATATACACATAAATGTTATTAAATATTGCCAGACTGGAGACTAGCATATTCAAAATACATTATCCAGTGTGGACCAAAGGTCCCCATATTTTCATTTTGATGACAGGCTTGTCACTGGGTTTATGAATCAGGGCATGCATTTCTCTTAACTCTATTAGTATCAGTTTCAAGCCAAACATGTTCAATTCAAGTTTGCTACTGGAGAGCATCAGCACCATGCAGAACACCTAGAGTCATTTTGTTATATCAATGTGAAAACTGCTTTACTAGCCCTGCGCTTCTCAAACTTGAAGCTGAATAAGGGTAAGTGAGCACTAAGATTAACCTCTCTACTATAATTTCATATGAACATCTCTTATTAACATTAGAGTGGTTGTGGCCCAAGTACAGAAACATATACAGTACTACCAGCAGAGTTTAGCCCTACCCACTACCCACTACCGTATCCCCATTTTAATTAAACATGTGACAGCAGAGCCTTGACATTCATTTTGATCACTGAGCACTTCATGAACACAGCACATGTGAAGAGTCTAATAAATGTTGAATGAATTATCAAGTTTGCTCTTTGTCATATATTCTTACATTTTCCCTCTGTCCCATATTAATTAGGTTTTGCTTTGGTATGAGAATGGAACTAAAGCACAGTTGCACTTAAGTTGCTTAAGAAAGGAGGTTTTTTTTTTTTTTTATTTGTCAAGGTTCTGCTGGCTCTATAATTTGGGACTCTGCACCACCATTTATGATAGGGCAGCAGTATCCATTGCAGGAAGGTAAGAAAAAATCAAGGTTTTAATGCTGAACAACATCTTGCTGGTATACAGTGTAGCGCCCTGGAATGAATTCACTTACCTAAATTAGCATAGTAGTAAGGAAAATCTCCCAGATAAGACGAATACTGTGGTAGTACGAACAGTCCTCCAGGATGTTTGTTCCATATTAAACTGTTACGTGATATGTGCTTAAATATTCTGTCCTGAATAATCTAGAAAGTAAGAGCACAGCACATGGTAAGGACGATAAGGATCATGCTTGATTCAAACTTGAAAAGAGACACTTCAAGTCCTGATTCTATCCCTTTAATTCTTCAGATAAAAATGTCCGAACACAGGCGAAGTGATCAGTTAATGAAAAAAAGCAAGAAACGTAATTATGGTTAGTCAAATTTCCTCATCAAACATCAGCATAACCATACATTTTATATATGAAGAGTCTATGCTTATTTCAAAGTAGAATGATAGAACAACGACCTGGTTATCTATATCTAGCTCCTGTGTACTTAGCTCCGCTTCTAGGGCCTTATGGAGGAGACCAACGTCAGACAGACATCAATGACCTGAGAGTACTCAGCCAGGATATGAAAGATGTCTCCATCAGGGCTTTTCAACCTTCTAGACCTACAGAGCTCCACCTATCTGTGGACCAGCAGTTGAAAACTACTGGTCTAAACTGAATGAGGCAGATCACTGTGGGTTCCACCACGGTCATCCCTGTGGCTCCAGTCCACAGACAGGTGGTTGAAACTCACTGGTTCTAGTACTGCCAGGATTTTGATCTGTTCCTTTAGTTCCAGAGATTCACGTACCTGTCATATTTCATTTTCCCTTCGAAGTCAATTGTAAGACTCTGGAGGTTACTGGTTAATTGAAAGTTTTCTATATCCCATCTCCAAAAGCAGTGAGTTAACAGTTGCTTAAAAATATCCTATACAGTAAGAGTAAGCACCATGGCATATGAAGACTAATAATCGCCAAGCTAGTTCATTAGCTTTGTTGGACTTTTGGTCCTTGCAGATCATTAAATTCTACATTTAGAGTCAAACATTCTCCCATCCTGAATCATTTGTCAAATGAATGTGATTAGTCCACTTTACAGATTTCTTTCCGTGGCTTTCAAATTCCTCTATAATTATACCACTGCTCATTAAGATATGATTTGGCAAATAATTAACTTGATGCAGAATTTCATGTTTCAGCATTATTTAGTATTTAAAAAAAAGCCTGCCATATGTCAAGAGTTTTAAGAGCTAAATCACCATTTTCTAGGTCTCCATTTAACGCACTATGATTTTAAGTACAGACTTAAATCTAAGTCTTATGATTTGCTAGGGTTATTAACACCCTAGTCTCATCCTACAGACTGACTAGAGAAGTAATAATATGGGCAACATTTGTCTTTGAAAATCTTATCATATTTATATTTCTTAATGAGAGAAAAGGAAATGAGGCTATCTAAAAAGAATTCAAACATCTTGATTCAATGGTTTCTGCATTTTATCTTTTCCTCAGATCAAAACAGCTAATTCTATGAGTAAGCAGAGGCTCTAATTTGGTGCAGATTTTTGTAACCTAGTTAGGAAACCAATATTTACTTCGTATGGTAAAAACAAGATCTATGTATTAAAAAACTATCATTTGGCATTAATTATGAGAAGACTGCCATGTTGCTGAGGGTTTCTACATGGCAACAACCTTTACCTTGTACACTATTTGGGGGTACCTTCTAAATCCACTATTTTTCTTTAATTTCTTTTTTTTTCTTGCTTTTTGGGTCACACCCAGCAATGCTCAGGGGTTACTCCTGGCTGTACATTGAGGAACTACTCCCGGCGGTGCTTGGGGAACCACATGGGATGCTTTTCATTATTGTAAATTCTTTTCAGTTCTGCATGATAACATCTTTTACAACTCAAGGATCCAATAACAAGACAGTACTTTTCTGAATTATCAATGAACAATTAACACTATCTTCAAATACATCTTGTTAGGAATATCTCCATAAAAATATGAGAATAATATAAATACAAAAACTAAAATTGATTTATCTCAAGCAACTGGCCATCATTATGCCTGACTTTCCTTATTTACATTAAAATAAGAACATAAGGACTAGAGAGAGAGTACAGTGGATACAGTGCTTGCCTTGGAAGTGCCAAACCCGGATTTGAACCCTGAGACCCCATATTGCTCTCTGAACATGACAGGAGTGATCCCCAAGTGTAGAGGCAGAAGTCGGGATCATAGACAGGTGTGGCCCAAAAAATCAAAAGTAAAATAAGAAAAAAGTATTAGATGTATTATAACAATTTCAAAATTAGTAAGGAATAGCTGCTTACATTTTTAGATTATAACTTGATGCTCATGGCCTTTTAATGTATTTCATTCCTACATTTGCTAGAAAGTTTTTCTATATAATATCATACATGTTATATATCTTATATCTTTCAAGATTATTCATGGTTTGTTTATTTTAAATGATTGTTAATAGTGCATTTTTTTCATGCAATGAGCATAATTATTAACGTAACTTTTCTAAATTTGATTAATTTATTCAGGTCCTTGTCAAAGGGTGTGAAAACTCTTTAGGTTTTTCATATGTAGGCCAAATTCTTTCTAAAAGGTTGCTACCAACTTGTCTTCTCAAAATTTCAAAGTAATGATTCTCACGTCACTAAAGAGAAAAGGCGAAGACCTATTCCTGGATAGGTCTCAGGATACCTCATTCTCACTCTTCATTTCTGTTGTGGAAGAAGACTTGACACTTAGAGTTTAGGTTCTTCTTTGTCTATGAAGAAAGTTTACTCACACACACACACACACACACACACACACACACACTGATGCACGCAGAAACTGTTCTGCATTATAGTTCCTAATTCCATCTTCCATAAAGAAATATCTAATTAATGTGAATTCAAAGGTAAGAAGGACAGGTTCTAACTTTTTTCTGCATGTGCCATCTGTTTCTTGTTTTTTTTAAATAATGGGCTACGGTTGCAGGCTACAGCCATACTGTAGGTGGCCCTGCACTGGTCTTCTGATCAATGCAATGTTGCCTAATACATGCACTGCCACCATATGTTACCTCACTCAAAGCCAAAGCAATTTTCTATTTCTGTTATCTTACTGATTTTAAATTTTCATTATACATGAGTATCAGCAAAACCTTGGCTTAAAGGTGTCTGATTAGATAACTGAAGATAAAGATGGAATATACTTTATAAAATTCACTGAAAAAGTGCTTTTTCATTACCATTAGTGATTTTTCATGCATTAAAACAATCAGATGTTCTTTTCTTGCACCCACGTTGACACTGATAGAACTTTCACAGTTCAATCCTTGGTGCCAGGTTATAGGTATTTGACTTTACAGAATCCATGAAGGAATGGTGTCTCTGCAATATTTTTTGTCATGATGTTCTAAATTTAGAACACATACACAGTTCCAGTCAGAGTGGAAATACCAGTATTATCTTAAGCATTACAGGGCCAGCATGATGGAACATACCAACAATTTGACTCTGACACTAGAAAGAAGCATAAGGTGGCCTATTTTCAATTGTATCTAGCTCTAGCTACAACTCTAAGTCTCAAAATCCCCAAAGAGTGAGCAATCCTCTTCCTTTGGTCCTGAATAGAAGTGAGGGAGACAGACCCAAAGTTCTAGAGTCTGAGCAGAATATCCCAAATCAGATGATCCTTAAATCTATGTTGTCTGAAGGTAACTCTGAATTAACTTCATCATCTTAAGTGCTGAGTTGAGTGGGCATTTCTGACAACACTGATGTTTAAATTGGCCTTATAAACAATGACTTTATTTGTGTATGTGAAATTCATTTTATGATATTTTCTCTGCTTTTCTGTTTATGCTGAATACTGGAGTCATTTAAGTTTCAAATTAAAAAGGGAAAACTATAGATCTTCTCATGCAATTTGGTTGAGGGGTCAAACTATTGTAATTCAATCTTGAAACTATATAAAAAGATTTGACGCTACTATAAATCTGAATCAAGTACATGGCTTACAGTGTTTTAAAATCAACTGTGTCACTAAAGAACTGCATGGCTTGAATCCAAGAGAAAGAAGGTCTTCGCAGGCACAGAGACGCAAACATCTTGACTTAAGATCCTATTCTGATGAGGAGAACACATCCAACTGCTATTACAGGATAATTGAGCACTGTTATCTTAACAAAGCTAAACCCCAGATCTATGCAATAAACCATACTCAAAAGAAATGTAACGAATGACATACCATCTTTCATCTGGCAAATTAGCAAAGCTGTGGATGTTGTGTTGTTTTAATTATGATCCTTAAGGCTGACAAGAGTGCAGCAAAAGAGAGTTTCCCTTGGATAGTTTGTCAGAGTCTAGATTAGTACAACCCTTCTGAAGAGTAATTTGTTAATGTGCATCGCATGTCTTAGAAATGTCTAATTCTTTGCTATGTAATTCCTCCTCAGGGATTCCATCCTTGAGTAATAGAGATATAGTCGAAGACACACAGAGAAAGGCACTGCTTCGATAAAGACATTTATATCTCTAAGAAATGATCAGAAATATAAATTAATGTATGGATAAAAACCTAAAGAATGCAACATCCTCAAATTGGGGATTAATTAAATAAGGAAACCATAAATAGTCATTAAATTCTTGTAGGAAAAAAAAACTCCTAACATGAAACAATATTAACAATGTACTAAGCAGAAAAACAGGTATAAGTTTAATACAAAGTCTTTTAATTAAATACAACATTCTTGGGGCTGGAGTGATAGCACAGCAGGTAGGGCATGTGCCTCACGTACAATCAGCCTAAATTTGATCCCTGGCACCCCATATGGTCCCCCAAGTTCATCAGGAATGATCCCTGAGTGCAGAGCTAGGGAGTAAGCCCTGAATACTGCGGGGCATGGCCATACTTACGGCCATACTTATGGAAACAACCACATGAATATATGTCTATCAACAGATTTTGTATGAAATTATCTATTTGTGCTCCAAGAATCTTCTATGACTTTTAAAAATGGATATGCTTGGCTTTAATGAAAAGCACTCGCTTCTCCCAAAGCAGGAAAACAAAAACAGATATTCAGCTGTCCCAAAGAAGGGCCTAGAAAGGGCCTGGCTAGAGAACAGGACCAAAAGAAAGGGTAGAACCTATCACACATGCAAATCTGCAGCTATGAAAACAAGTGAAAAGCCCATCCATTTTAACTGAAGAAAGTGGCTCGGCAGAAAAAGACAAGTATGTTTGCAATAAGGAAGCTCTTAGGAAGTCATTCTGCCCTCCCCCTCCATGGGTGGGCTTGTGTCCTAAAAAAGTCCTTTTCCTCGTGTTCCAGGATAAAAACAATGCTCACGGTTCATGAGAGGGCTGACTGCAGTCTGGGAGGTGAGAGAAGGAACCTGGGCTATACATCGCAGGGCTATACAGAGTGTAAATGTGTGCCCCAGAGTACCTAGGGGCATGACCAGCACTGGCTCAGAGACTCTTGCTGCCAAGGCAACAGTGAAGAGGATGAAACAACACAGTGACTTCAGTATTTCCAGTAGTGCTTGGGCTCCTCAGTCTATGCTTTAAAATTATATTAGCTTTGGAGTAGTAATCAAGCACTCCGAAAGTAAGGCCACAAATGTCCCTTGTGAACATCGTATGTTAACACTTCAGAATCCCCTAACTGCTGCGCCTCATTAGAGAATCTGGCCTTACTTCCGCCCACCTGTAGTTCAAGAGCTTGCAGCTTCCAGAAATCTTAGTGCTTTGTGCTATTGCGGTATAGCCTCAGGCCAATGCTATCTACTCTGCTTCTAAAGGTTTTAATCATCTCTGTGCATCTCGTTCCCTAAATATGAATAAACAACCAAGAACTTGAGGTTGGGCACTCATCTGCCTAGAAGATGTTCTGTTTTAATAAACAAAATTTTTCTGCAACAGATGGGCAAAATCCCGATTTTCCTCTCAACAAAGCCTTGTCTCAATGATGCTGGTTGGGTCACAGGCATCAAGAAAATTCTTCCTGTGCCCCAATCTCATTGCCCAGCAAATGACAGGTTTCCCTCCCAGCCAAAAATAGACCATTCTTGTGACCCCTCTTATAAGTCAAAGTTATACAAAGTGAAAAACAACACTCACAATTCATATAGGTCATGTTGGGGGTTTTGTTCTCTTTTTGGGATCACAGCCAGCAGTGCTCAGGGCTTATTCCTGGAGGTGCCTGCGGACTGTATGGGTTACTGCATATAAAACCCACAGCAACTGTGTGGAAGGCAAGCGCCCTGCCCACTGTACCATCTTTCTTGACTCTAAGATGGGGTACTTTTTTTTATTCATTGAATCACCATGATATAGACCATTACAAAGTTGTCATGACTGGGTTTTAGACATACAGTTTTCCAACACCAACAGTGCATGTTTCCCAACACCAATGTTCCTATTCTTCCCCACCGCCACCACCTGCCTCTAAGACAGGAACTCTCTCTCTCTCTCTCTCTCTCTCTCTCTCTCTCTCTCTCTCTCTCTCTCTGTCTTGCTCCCTCTCTTTTTTGCATATCATGGTTTGCAATGCTGACATTCATATCCTTTTATCTACTTTAAATACTCAGTTCTAGTCTTGCATTACTATTTCCAACTATTGTTGGAAAACTGGTCTCTTCTCTATCTTACCTACCCTCCACTCCACACACACCTGTGGTAGGTTCAACCATTGGCAAGCTCTCCTGGCCCATTTCCCTTGCCTTAAATATTAATCTCATTCATTTTTTTAATATAGATGGGGCATTTTTAAGGGACCTCAGATCCTCCAAATGGCCTATCAAATAACCAAAATAAACTATCAAACTGCAAATGTCAGTATATAGTAAAAGCAGGAATGCTAAGGTAAACACACAGCTTGCATAAATTAAATCTGGCAAAGAAACTAGTCAAGGACACTCTCTCCACTTATGGTACTTCTATAAAGCTGCTGCAGAGATGCTGGTTCCATTAGTCCCAGATTTGGTTTAAAAGCAACATGGGGGTAAAGGAGCATTCATTGCTGGAGGAAGTGGACGCTGGTAAAAGAACTGGTGCTGAAACATTATATGCCTGATCACCAATCACTAATAACTTGGTAAATTCACTGTGATAAAGTTTTATTATTATTCATTTTTAATTTTATTTTTTAAATTTATTTTTTATTGGGGCCGGAGCGATAGCCCAGTGGGTAGGGCGTTTGCCTTGCATGCGGCTGGCCTGTAACGGCCCAGGTTCGATCCCCGGCATCCCATATGGTCCCCTGAGCACTGCCAGGAGTAATTCCTGAGTGCAGAGCCAGGAGTAACCCCTGAGCATCGCGGGTGTGACCCAAAAAAAAAAAAAAGCAAAAATAAATAAATAAATAAATAATATTTTTTTTTTATTGAATCACCATGCAGCAGACCATTACAAAGCTATTCATGATTGGGTTTCAATCATACAGTATTCTAACACCCATCCTTCCAACAGCACACATTTTACTCTTTTTTTTTTTAAATGAAAAGTCCTCTTAAGCTTCCTTTCAGTTTCTGAAGACCGGCACTAAAGTAGGTGTTTTTTGGTAAGAGCAAATTGGGGATCACGTAAACTTTCGAGAAGGGAGGGGGCGCCTGCGTTCACATTTTTTGGAAGGGCAGCTCTTTCTTCCTAGTCTGTTTTCTAAATGGGCTGCAGAAATATGTCTTCAAAGGATGCCACAGAGGGTGAATGACAGGAGTACCATCATTAGCCACATATCCCTGAAAATGATATAAGACAGAGCCAATCTCCATATCAGGAGGTGTCATTTCTCCTTCTTTCCTCTGTGGATGTCAGGGACAGAGGGATTTTTGTGGACATGGCCGTGCAGGAAAAAGGAGGTTAATTATCATATCCAAGTACTGAAAATCCAACACTGCCCCACCTGACCAGTTCACCTCAGCAGTAGCAACAGAGACTGAGAGACAACTCAAAAGGACTGAGATTCAGGACCTAGGGCCAAGGGGTCTCACTTACCTCTAGTGTAGTTAATACAATCTTCTCAACTGAAGAAAAATAAGCCTCCCACAAGAATTGTGTCTGCTGTCTAAGTGCTAGGATTTTATCCTGATGAATAGACCTGATTGTAGAAGGAATCTGAAATACAAGGTGAACACATTATAACTATGACTGGAAAACAATGAGATGCCATTTGATCAAAATAGCCTACTTGGGTTTGACTTTTATTTTTCATAACATTCAGCTTCTAGGACACTGAAAATAACCGACTCATGCTGAAATGCCCTTGAGAGATGCCAGGTAAAAACCAACATGTCCTGGGAATCAACTCTAATGACCTTTATGGATGGAAGACTCTGGAGCAGTTTATCAGTTTCTTGGGGGCAGGGGGTGTTCCCTAAAGCAGCAATTGCTATTTTCTCCCTGAGTCCCACAGATCATCAATTCTCCTTACAGATTAGCAAACTTTCCAAAAAAAAAGAAAACACGGGCCTCAGGAGAAAGGCTAAAGGATATCCTTTCCCAAGCATATTTAAGACAAATTATTAATAGTAATGATGTTTCAGAGAATGTCTCTGAAACCCTCCATTCAATCTGAAACTGGGGCTAGTCATTTTTAGGCATGTATACCACCTACATCCATTTGAGAGCTTTTATGACTCCCATACCTCTTGGTTTCAGCATTTAACTCAACCTAACATGATCGGTCAAGCATGAACATGTTTAGCCATCACCGTTCTCCACCAAGTTACATAACTAAAAAAGAATCTATGTCCTGTCCATCCTTGTACATATTTTAAGGTCAAGACAGTGGCTTTTACGGAGTAGTTACTCAATAACAGAACCATCTGATGTCATCACAAAGATATTGTTTTTACTAGCAATGTAGCTTAATGATTAAGTTAGACCAGATAAGAGACAGGAGCACAGGAGTTAGACCATGGTGGGGTCTTAGCTCAGCCACCGTTTGAGTAGTGAGATTCCTTGGACAAGTTACTTGATCTCTCAAAGATACCATTTCCTCACTGATAAGAGTGGGAATTCCATCCTGAAAGTTCTCAGTATGAAGATCATACAAGGGCTCAGCACAGTGTTGAAACAGGAGTGCTTGATACATCTGGAAATGATTACCACAACTGACAGAGAGTGATGGTATTCAAAGTAGGACAAAGTGCTTAATGTCTTCATATGGACCTGCTTTGGTGTGGAGAGCTAATACGTTGTTTCTAGGTTCCCGCAGCTTCCCAGGCTACCTCCTTATCTTTACCTACAGTTCAAGGTCTATTTCCCTTATGGAACCTATACTCTTTGGGAAGATTCCTTGTGACTAGCAACTGCCCTTTTGTACTCACCTGCTTCTGCATGCTTGCCTCTTGAATGCATAACTAATCAGACAAACTGGGGATGGGGGGCATGGAGAGAAATGCTGGGCTAAAGCAGGAATGCTCTGTGAGCTGCTTGAAAAGGAAAGTTACCCTTGGCATCTGTGACTGAGACTACATATGAGTTTCCACTGGAGGAGAAGGCGGTGAAGCTCGTTTTGGATTGAAGACTGCTCTTAAGAGAACCAATGAAACTGTTGAACAATAACAACATAAGGACAAGCTCACTTCCTTTGGCATATCCAAAAGCAGATACAGTACACAACGGAGAGAGGGGGAGAGATGGAGAGAGAGAAAGAGCGAGAGAGACGGAGAGACAGAGAGACAGAGAAAGAGAGAGAAAGGGAAGGAGGGAGAGGAAGAAAGAAGAGAGAAGGAAAGTGCCTGCATAGAGACAGGCTGGGGGGTAGGGGTGGGGGAGGTGACAGGAGGGGAGGGTAAAGGGGCACATCGGTGGGTGTTGGGAAATATGCACTGGTGGAGGGATGGGTGTTGGAACAATGTGTGACTAGAGCCCAATCATGAACAGCCTTCTAACTGTATGGCATGGTGACTCAATAAAATAGATTAAAAAAAAGAAAAAGTAGATACAGTAATTACAAAGTGTATACTTGGATTATTCTGATTGAATGGGACATGGGTAAAGGAGAAATAGTGACGAGTCAACACCAGCCGGAAATACAAGCTTATAGTCCACTGGAAGCAAAACATTCCTGAGGTGATAGATAAATCATGCCTATAGACTCTTGATCAAAGAAAACAGTTCTTTTTTTTAGTTTTTTTTTTTTTTTTTTTTGCTTTTTGGGTCACACCCGTGACGCTCAGGGGTTACTCCTGGCTCTGCACTCAGGAATCACTCCTAGTGGTGTTCGGGACCATATGGGATGCCGGGATTGAACCCCAGCCAGCATAGGCCGGCTGCGTGCAAGGCAAACGCCCCTACCCGCTGGGCTATCGCTCCGCCCCTTTTTAGTTTTATTCACAGTAAAAAACTACCTAGGCTGCTGAAAAAATTTTCAGTTCAGTTTCATAATCTTGTCCTCTTCAAAATTCCCAAGACATTTCTGAGATTGTATTGGATATCACAATTTTATCCTGTTTTTCAGGAATTGGTTCATTAGAAAAAATAGGTGCCCAAATCTCAGACTGTTACGGGTCTTCCAGAAAACTGAGTAGATTATGGTTATGGAAGAAGAAAGGGGATATTACTGATTAATTTACGGATCCACTCCCCTTTCTACTATGAGTCACATTCTACATGTCTCTATATCGAATGCGAATATTCCTCATGTCTCTATATCAAAGCAAATATACACATTTGCTTATATGAGAAATTGTCTGATAGCACTCTGTAAAGAGCGCTGGAAGAAAATTCCACTGTACTACAATGACAGAGCTCCAAGATTTAATGGCATTTGGCTATTGGTTATTAATCTGCTTGTCCTGAGAGACAGGAATAGGGAAATGATAAATTAATTCCAATTTGGCTGGATTGTTTTGGAGTTGCAAAATTCAGTGAAGTCTTAATAAAAGGTCATGTATGGTACCAAAACTAATGGAATCTACCAAAATAGATATAGGAAAGCAACATTAAGCTCTCTTCGTGACATGATGAGAGTGTATGCAAATAAAAACATCCAAGCTGTTCTAAAACAGGAAATGAAAAATTGTAACATAACAGAAACAATTCCCAGAGCAGACATTTGGGATCACTGCCAGCACTTTAAACCATTGTCAACGACAGCGCAGTCACTGTTCAATATGGAGGCAGACAGACTCTATATGAGATGGGAAAACACCAGCGAAGTCTGGGCTGGTGAAAAACAAAATCTTCATGATCAAGACTAAAAGAAAAAAGTTTCTTCAGAAGGTGTCATATGTATTAACTTTGGGAAATGGTAGAAGCTGAAAAACAGTAATGAAGGATCCTGGAATACACTCCACCTCAAAGACACACTCCCAACATAGCAACAATGCACAGGGACATTGATTGGTGTGTAAACAGAAAACTCATGGCTCAGGGTTTTTCCTTTTATTTAAAAAAAATCAAAAGAAAGGTGAAAGGGTAAGAAAAATGTGCAAGAATATCACTTTAGTTAAGTCTTTCGTGACTAAATGTTTTAAGCACACACCATCTGTGGGTAAATGAAAGACTGTTAGGTGCTGCTTCTTTTTGTTTTGGAGGTCTGGGGCTTCTGAGACTGTAGGTCCTAGGACCCAGACAGAAGGAATGTCTGGGGACCTGTATTCAACTTGGCTTCCCTTAGTCCGAACTTCTCAGTTACAGACATTGTACCTTTTATTTAGAGATAAAACTGCTTTATCCTACCAGTCAGCTACGAGACTGGCAAGAAGCATAGAATCAACAGAGCTAGAAGTTTCAATGTCTACACATTAAAAAACAAAGTGAAGGCATTTTTTAAAAAAGTCATTTCAAATATGTGTGGAAGTTTGAGATAATGTGCATAATTCATCTAAGAAAAACACTGAAATTGCTTATAACTTTTGAGAATAAAGTATAGCAATTTATATTGAACCCAAACCATTACTGCACAAAGAACTTCAAAAATTCTTAAATTTTTAATTCTTAAATTCCTTGCCTCTGAACTTTGTTTCTCGCTTTTTGGGTTATACCTGGAAATGTTCAGGAGTCACTCCTGACTCGGTACTCAGGAATTAATCCTGGTAGTGCTCAGGGGACCATATGGGATGCCGGGGATTAAACCCAGGTCAGTTACATGCAAGAAAAACATCCTCCCCACTGTACTATTGCTTTGGCCCCACCTTTGAAATTCTTTGAGTATCACATCCCTCTTCTCAGATAGTTTTTGACAAATCAGAACTTTTATCAGGCACCCTTATGAAGATTAGTTACCCATAAATGCATGGGTAACTACTTATCTATACACACATACACACATATGTACACACATTATGTATATGCATATATAACTAACTACACACATAATCATATATTTGTCCCATTTATGTGTGTGCATATATATATATATATATATAATACACACACACATATACATTGGAAGATTTGTGGGGATATTTATAGATTGTATATGTGTACAAATACACATATATGTGTCTGTATATATGTATGTATACCATACGCAAAAGGCTCTTAATAGTAGTGCATGGGTCTATATAGCATCTTCATTCCACCACTACCATGCAGGGAACTATGGGGGTGGGGGGGGGGAAGGCAGGAGGATGGATGTTGGGTCACATTCAGAGTCTTGGGGCTTACTCCTGATTTTGTGCTCAGAGATCACTCTGGTGGTGCTTGGGAGGATCATAAACAATGCCAAGGTCCTAACCACTGTTAGCTTATAAACATGCACCCCTGCTGTACTATATCTTGTTTGTTTGTTTGTTTTGGCTTTTTGGGTCGGCAATGCTCAGGGGTTTCTCCTGACTCTGCACTCAGGAATTATTCCTGGTTGTGCTCAGGGGACCATATGGGATGCCGGGGATCGAACTCGGGCCGACATGAGCCGGCTGCGTGCAAGGCTATCGCTCCGGCCCCCAACGACCATATTGTTTTTGAGGACTATCACTCTGTAGTATTTTTTAACTGATCATGTTTGTTTCTTAGGCCACACCTGGTGAGCTTAGGAATCATACAGCATGCTACAGAGTGAACTTGTCTGGCCACATGCTAGGCAAATGCCCTATCCACTGTACTACTGAGCAGGCCCCTGTAATCTAGTTTTGAAACCAGGAATCATGTCTCTAACTTTGTTTTTAAGGCTGGCTTAGATATTTGGGATCTTTTGTGGTTTTTCATGAATTGTGGGATATATTTTCTATTTCTGCAAAATATATAATGGAAGTTCCGTAGGGATATCTATAGATTGCTTTGGATAATGTATACATTTTATAATATTAAGTCTTGAACTCTGAGATCGCTATGCAAAAATGAAATGAACCAGTCACACAAAAATAATGTATGCCTCTCTTCTGATGAGATATATAAAATAATCAAATCCACAGAATTAAAGTAGAGAGTGCCTTCCAGGGATCAAAGGAGAGAGAAATGGGGAGTTACTAATAGTAGGCATAACATGTCAGGCAAGCATGAAGAAATAACTCAAGAGAACTGTAATACAGCACTGTCCCCAGAGTCTATAGTAATGTACAACTGCAGTGAAAAATGTGTTAATGGGGCTAGATCTCATTAGGAATACTTACTACAATAAAATTAGAAAAAAAGAAGCCCAATGGTCAGAACACATTAAGAATGTTTTTAAAAACAAATGCCTGTATTATTATTTCTTAAAATTTTTTATAATTAATATTATTTTGGCTGGAGGCCATACCCTGACATACGAAGAGGCCATTCCCAGCTTTTGTTGAAATAGGAGTCAGCCCTGGCAGTGCTTAGAAACCATGTGATGGGGCTGGAGTGATAGCACAGAGGGTAGGGCGTTTGCCTTGCATGCGGCTGACCCAGGGTTCAATCCCTGGCATCTCATATAGTCACCCAAGTATTGTCAAGAGTACTTCCTGAGTACAGAGCCAGGAGTAACCTCTGAGTATTGCTGGGTGTGACCCCCCAAAAAAGGAAATCATGTGATGCCAAGGATCAAATGTGGCCTCCTGCATGCAAAGCAAACACTGCAGCCAAGCGTACTGCTACAGACCAGAATCTGCTCTTTTAAATATATTTCTGAAAGCCAAACCTCAATCAGACACCCAAACCCGAGCATTTGAGCAATAAGAATATTCATTATAATAATCCTGCAGACTTTTCTTTGTTCCAAACTGCTCAAGACAAGCACAGTAACAAAGAAAAGGGCAGTGTACGTCTTGACAGGATGGAATCAAAAATTTCCTGAATCGCTTATAAAATTCTTGCTACTGAAGGTAGTGGATAGACATCTCTTCCTAGCAACTCCTGTCCTTTATGTACAACTTTTCTTTTTTTAAAATATATTCCCTAGTCCTAGGCCAGTTTCGTGCTAGAAAGTGAACAATGTCATATTAAATGACTTCATATTCACCATGACATAGGCAATTTTCTCTTGATAAGATTTCTTTTATAGATCTGACCTTTTGGATTCATCTTCTCTGAAAGTTTGAACGGGGGC
This sequence comes from Cryptotis parvus, assembly GCA_021461705.1. Lineage (NCBI taxonomy): Eukaryota > Metazoa > Chordata > Mammalia > Eulipotyphla > Soricidae > Cryptotis > Cryptotis parvus. The sequence continues at coordinate 145,450 of JAJIBD010003328.1, read as the reverse complement.
AGCAATAATACACTGATCTGTTGAAGGCCGTGGCCCATTCCTTACCTGTAATAACAATCTCTCATCGCCTATGACGGCAGCTTGGTTCCAATTAATCACTTCAGAGAATGGCAGCTCCCATCCATTGCTGAGCATCACAGGGACACAGGCGGCCTGTGCAAAGAAGGGGACTTTGTGAGTAGGGGCAATTCCAATTAGGGGTAAAAGTACACATATTCGATTACTGGAACTTCTTACACTGCATGCTTCCTGGACTGCTTATGCTGAAGGATTGTCTGATTTTATCAAGTCCCATGAAGGTTGTATGCATCCATTGCAGACATTTTACTATTGGCAAGTCTTGCCCTAGAATGCTAAAACCCCATTTCTATTCTAGGACCTGGCTTGGCTGGCCTCACTCCTATGGAACTAACTGGAAAAGATTTATTGACGTAGCAAAAATTTTCACCAACAAAATCCAAGCATGAGGCCAACCTTGAGTATAAACAGGTTTGTCAATCTAACTGCCACAAGTCTGCCTGCAAAGTGATTTGTCCCAATGTCATGAGCAATGAAGGGCAGAATGGGCTGGGCACTCCTGCTGGAGCATCATGTGGACTGAACTAGCAGTTGATGATCACCGTCCCCTTGCTCTGCGGGAATCAGAGCCTCCTTCTTTTCAGTGTGGGGCTATCTACACATTCCCACCATGCCCAGGCACTGCTTATACCAGAAACACCAGCCGAAGAACAAAGTTCTGGTTCCTTATAGCTCCTATCCCAAAGAAGAGGGCAACCTGTCACATGTAACATCCCAAGAGGTCTAAAGAACAGTAGGTGAGGCTATGATTTGCAGAAACAAAAGAATGCACTGGGAAAAGCCTTTCCAGAGAAGGAGAACTATAATGTTTTACTGAAGGGCATGACTGGATGAGGGACACAAGCAAGGATGGCAACAGAAACAGAGATTCGTGTAAGCTCAGAGAAGGATTCGGTAAGCACAGAGAAGGAATGATTAGACAGCAATGAACTGGAGATGGAGGAGTATGGTAGAACACATGCTTTCCTGGCAAGAAAGACCAGCTGTGATTTCCTGGTGTGAAACATGGGCAAAGGCCTGAGCAAGCGAAGGCTTTGTGCAGAGTGAGGTTAATGAGCAGGGTGAATCCCAGAGCTGCAGTCTGGAACCTCTGAACTATGTAGAATCTGTGAGCTGCTGGACCAGCGGCTGCTCTCTGCGGGTGTTGCCCTAAGAGTTCGGTGGTAACAGAGGGCATCTGGATAGGACAGATCCCTCGACTTTGGAGGAATGCTGTCTCATAAGTCACTCACATTGTTCTTGAGAGTGGTCTCCAGGAAAACAGCAGGACCTTAAAGGACAGCCAAACTCTGATGCCTGGTAGACAGCAAGACCGTCTTCTGCTTACTAACAACCCTGAAGGCTGGTGGTAGTCAATGACTTCATCTTCTCTTGTCTAAAATGGGGTAATAATCTGCCACCCACCCACCCACTGCAACCTGCTCTGCCTCTTGCCCTTACAAAAAATGTTTCTGATTTATCTTCCAGTCATACAAGAATTCTGTGGTGATTCAGGGAGAAAGGGGGTAAGGCTCAACCCACCCAGGTGGACTGAATGGAAATAGCCTCTTCTGGGGATGTTTCAAGGTCTCTTACCTGCAGAGCCTCCAGGAACCTGAAGGATCCAAGCCTGCGACCACGAGGAACCAGACAGAAAGTGGCATTGTGCAGCATTTCCCGATAATCATACCTGAAAGGAGAGGAGGGGGCCATCAGCAAACGCAGACCATTAGGAAGGGAGCCAGAAGCGGAGGGGGGGTTTGGGGGAGGACAATGTTCAAAAGAGTCAACATCTGTGGAAACACACCTGCAGGAAATCACCCAGAACAACCAGCAAATACCATCAAGTGGACTATTTACACTATTACATTCCGAGATCGGGGATTTAGCACTGCAAATGTGGACCTTCATGCAGGGTAAAACCATCCAGATTTTGCAATAAAATCTGCAAGTTCTTTTGGATTTCCATATCATTCAGCAAAACCAAGGTGGTTTTTGTTTTCCAACCCCCAAAACAATGCTATTAAAAATAACCCAGGAAAGCCCCATGCAAGTCTGAAGCAGAATTTCTTTTTCTCTTTTTCTTTCAAGCTATAGTTTCCACATTTAACCAAGAACATTCAGTCACCCCGACACTTCTGTTTGTTGCCATGACTTGGAGGGGATGGAGGAGGTGAGACAGCAGGAGGTAGCTTAAGAACTGGGAAAGAGTGAGAAAAAGAAAGTGGAGTATGTGGGAACATTGTTTAAATGTTCATTACTTCTGAGGGGTTTCTCAAGCAGCGATCAGGCGGTGTGGGGGGGCCATTCCCAGAAATACTCTACCAGCTGGGCTAAGTGCTGGAGGCCTTCAGGACTACACCCAATGGTTCTGGGTTTTGGTGATGTATATAGCACTAGGGAATGACCTCAGTTCTGTACACACACACATAAAGGCACGTGCACCCGGCTCCAGCATGATCTCCTGAGCCCAAGAAGATTAATTCTTTTACTAAAATACCAATTAGTGGCATTTTACCTTTTGTGCACTTGGAAACTGCAAAATCTCACAAGAGTCCATGATGAATCTATTTAAGCTAGCAGAAGGCATGAAAGAGAAGAGCCATTTCATTTTGTTTATGACAGTCATTTCCCAAGTATTCTGCACAAACATATTCTTGAACACACCATTTCACTTCCTTATGACTTTACAAAAACTTGGGAAGTCGAGAAGGTGCCAATAGCATGAAGGCCCAGCTTCTCAGAGCTTAGATGAAATCGCTCTCGCTTTTTCAAGAGCTTCCACTGTTCAGCAGACAGGTGTGACTTGACAGTAGCATATGTCGCCAGCATTTTCTGACTCTAATAGTCTAATTTAATCGTAGCCTGGAGGCAAAGGATTTCTCCCTCCGTTTTTTGAGTTTCTGATATATAAATATATATATGTATATTTTTAAAGTCCACATCTATTTTTATATTCCCATCCAAACTAGGCATATGGGAGTAAGCCAATTTTCAATTATAGGCCTGTCATTAAGAAGACACATCATGCAAAGGACCATTTGCTTAAACAAGCGTGTACAACTAATTTGCACAAGAAAAGGTCACTGTGAATGGATTAAGATGATCTCCATTGAGAGTAAAATAAAAACCCCTTATTGCATTAATTAAACTGCAAAATAGACTTCAAAGTTGAAGAGATTTTTTAAGTGGGCTCAAATGTAGCTAAATTTTAAAAAATATTAAATTATGATAGAGATGGCTTGTTTTTGCTTCACCAGCAGGGAGGCAACTGTCAAGTATCTTCGAGTTTAGCAACTGATAATGTCTGAAATTCTCTCTAATCAATAGAGAGAAATGTATACACACAGTGTTAAAACGGATTTTTTCCCATAAATCTAAAAAGGTCAACCATACTTCTTAGTACAGCAGTTTAATAAATGCCCAGAATAGCACACCCTGAGGGTTGAGCACAGAAGTTTCTAGAACTCATCATTAGGCTGCTAAAAATGTAAAAACCTATTAATGTTTTGGATTGCAGCAAGTTTCAAAGTTGTTAGTTGTTGCATCTGCTTTATGAATGGGGTAAGAGTGTAGGGTTGGGCAGGAAAGAGAAAACATAGAAGAAAGGGCGGGGAAAGTGGACCAGCAGGCAAGGTCCTTGTCCTACATGCATCAGATGCGGGTTCCATTCCTCATACCCCATATGATCCACAGAGCTCCATCACAAGTGACTGCAGAGCACAGAGTCAAGGGTAAGCTCTGAGCATAGCTGGGTGTAGTCCAAAAAATTAAGAAAAAAATTAGAGGAAAACTCATGTGACAGTCACAGGAGGAAACTGACTCCTAACTGGCTGCTGAAGAGTTTTTGCTGACGTAGCAAATAGAGCTTAGGAGAAAGCTGGTATTCGTGTATTCCCACAGAAGAAAACAGGGAGATGGGGTGTGCACATGCCAAGAAACAGGAACCTAGCAGGTGGTACAGAGAACAAAGCACATGAGATTTCTGTGCCTTGGCTTCCTCATCTGCAAAGTGATCCAGTCATGCAAGATGACTAAAGATAGTCTCAAAGTTCCGTTTTCCTTTATATGGGCATAAGGAGAAAAAGTGGCCTTGGACCACATCCTGCTGTTCTAAAGGTCTCAAAGCCACTGTTAAGTGTCTGTGTGTAGACAAAGATATATGGTTATCTACTCACAAGCATACAACATACATCTAACATGCATTATGTCCAAATAGACACATGAAAGCGCATACATGACTTACAGACATTCACATGTAAAAGCCCTGAGCTCAGATATCTTTCAACGTTCGGTTCATTTTGGCTTAAGTGCCCGTGAATCTGGAATTCCTGGTGTGTTATGATTGAAGAAGTATTGATTCCCAGAACTGTCTGAGGGGCAGGCAATGGTTCTAGGTGAGTCACACATGTGTTTGGACGTCTCATAACACAGCCTTTCTGTGGACATATGCCTCCATTTGGATTCTCTCATATGACCCATATTTCCCACCTTTTAGCTATTTCAAGTCATGAAAGCACACAGTCATTCTTTCAGGCAACACTATGAGGTGGCAGTGATTAAGACCTGCCCATTCTGTGACTGGGAGATCCTTCTCCTGTTCCTAAGCCTACCTTGGGATCTCCTATTAGGAGATCTTTACCAGACCCATGAGAAACTAAGGTTCTGAACCTGAAAAGCAAGTATCTGCATCATAACCTATAGAAACTATTCTTCCAAGATGCAAGGATCTCTCTGTGTACATGCTCCCCTGGAATACTCACTGAACTAGAAAAAAATCATGAGAACACTCAATCAAGAAAACCTACCAAATCTCGGGGCTGGAGAGACAGAATGGAGGGGGGGTGCTTGCCTTGCATGTGGCTGACCTGAGTTTGATCAGCGAGAACCTGTATAGCCCCCAAGACTGCCAGGAATAATTCCGGACTGCAGAGCCAGCAGTCACCCCTGAACATCACCTGAATAACTAAATAAAAACAATAACAACAACAAAACAAAGAAAAGAAAACCTATCTAATCTCAACCAGAAATGTGAGCAGTAGTGTTTCATCCCCAAGCAAGTACCATCAAGAGAATTGGCCTCTCTTCCCTGCTACCACTCCCTATTGGTTCCCACCAGTACAGTAAAAAGAAGAAAATATCTGAAAATCTTAAATCTGATAAATGGGGCAGAAAAGGCACTCACAGGGCTGGAACACATGCCTGGGGTTTGTGGGTTCAATCCATAGCACACCAGATATGACTGGAATTCTAACAAAAATCTGGGAGCCCCACTGACAAATCTGATAAAGGAGTTTTATGCAGAATATATAGAAAAGTCTTAGAATTCAACAAAAAATGACAAATAATCTGATCAGATTATTTGTCAGACCCTGATTAAAGGATCTGATTGAGAAAAAAATACACAAAGTACTGCTAAGCACATGAAAACCTCCACATTATGTCACGAGGAAAATCATGTAAATTAAAACTATGATGTGGTACCAAGACTACTTGACACCTTTCAAGGCTGTCGCCAAAGGTCAGATGCTAGTAGGTGCTGCTGAGGTTGCAGGGAAGCTGGCCTCTTAAATAATGCTGGCTAGAGATCACACCAGTGCAGGCACACTGGAATATGATTTGGCGATTCTTTTAAAACTAAAAATGGGTTTAGCATATGACCCAGCAATTACTCTTTTGGGCCCTTATCCCAGAGAGAAATGAAAACTTAGTCTCACGCAGAAACTTGTCCATAAGTGTTCACAGCAGTTTTATCCTTAATAGCCTCAGATGGGAAATGATCCAAATGCCCTTCCACGGATGAGTGATTCAACAAACTGTAGCACATCTACAGTCTCGGCTACTTTTCAGCAATTAAATGAAATGAAGTATCGATATACACATATCAACCTCGATAAAATTATGCTAAAGGAAAAAGCCAATCTCAAAAGGATGCATACTACATTTTTCTGTTTATATAGCATTTGTGAAGGACCAGAATTATAGGGTTGAGAAGAGATTAGTGGTTACCAGTGATTAAGGGTGGTGCAGAGAAGGAGGGAGAGGAGAGGGTCAAGGGGGGGAGAGACACACTTTTAAAGGGGCCCCTCTCCCTTATTATTTATCACAGTCCCAGCAAAACCAGACACTTCTTTAGAGCAAGAGACAATGCACACATGAAATTCAAAGTGAAATAAATAGATGGAGGCAACAAATCTCAGAAAACTTTCAACCTTAGTAAACGGTTTTGTTTCCTTTTCACACAGCATTATCTTCCCTGTTGTATAGGTGATGAGTGATTCAGAAGTCTCATAAATGACTGGAAAAGAGATGCAACAGCCACAGGATCCTACATTTAACCTAGAAATCAGGACCACTCTGGGGCCATGATCATTTTCTCCTTAATGTACTGAATAATGTATGTGTTGCACCCCATTAAAAATGGGTCACATAATCATACATGGTTGAAGTCCTTCCTCTCCCTGTGAATCATATTTTGGGGGGCAGCAACACAGTGCCCCCATGGACAGGGTAGGGGAGAGTTTAATCTTGCACAGCAGTTTTCATTTTCCCAGCCCAGTGCATCAACTGAACCAGCTGGGAAACCAGCAGAAATGCAAATTCTCAGCCTCACCCAGGCTGAATCAAAAACCCTGGGGAAAGGACCCAGAATTCTGTGCTTTAACCAGCCCTCCAGGTAAAGATGATGTATCCTAAAATTTGAAAACTACTGCATGGTAGTTTAGAGCTTAGTAATTAAAAGCTTAGAGGTTAAGTAGCTTTAGACACAAGCAAACCTAGGTTCAAATTTCAGTTTTGCTATTTCCAAGCTAAATGATCCTGAGAAAGTTATTTGTCTGCATCTTAACTTCCTGGTGACAAAAATGGGGCTAAGACTTATGCTGTGAGAACTTCATGGCACAAATTCATGAAAGCATGGTCACAATGTAAGTATTCCATAAATGGGGAGCTTTATCAATGAGGCTGAAGGGACACGATAAAATATCACAGACAAGAACTGAAGTGAGAATCAAGCATTCTAAACAAGCCTATGAACGTCACTTAATTTCTCTGGACCTTCAACTTAGTTGTGCCAATCACAAGATCAAGCCCTGCAGAATTAACTGTGATCACCACACAATTCCAGGTTGTTGTAATAAACTAGGCTAGAACTGGAGGTACAAGGACATTTTTAAGTACTACTACTACTACTACTACTACTACTACTTATTACTACTACTACACCAGCAGCAGCAGCAGCAGCAGCAGCAGCAGCAGCAGCAGCAGTAGTAGTAGTAGTAGTAGTAATGATAATGATAATGGATTCTCCAAGAACAGAACTAAAAGTTTGTGAAACAGAACCTTTAAAACAACATTAGGGAGGGGCCGGGCGATAGCCCAGCGGTAAGGCATTTGCCTTGCACGCGCCGCCGGCCCAGGTTCAATCCCCGCATCCCATATGGTCCCTGAGCACGCCAGGAGTGATTCCTGAGTGCAGAGCCAGGAGAACCCTGAGCTTGCCGGGTGTGACCCAAAAAGCAAAAAAAACAACATTAGGGGCTGGAGTGAGAGCACAGTGGGGAGGGTGTGTGCCTTGCATGTGGCCCACTCAGGTTCAATCACCCGGCATCCCATATGGTCCCCTGAGCACCACCAGGAATATTTCCTGAGTGCAGAGCCAGGAGTAACCCCTGAGCATTGCCGGGCATGACACAAAAAGAAAATCAATCAATCAATTAATCCATCCATCAATCAATCGATCGATAGATAAATAAAATGGAAATAAAATAACATTAAAGCAGAAGCTGAGACAATGGAACAGCAGCTTCTAACTAAAAAATTTTTCACCTTATTATCAAAGCTATTAACACAAGGATGTTGCAAGTGCAGTGAGCACTGGTCTTCATGGAGTTCCCACAAGTCTGTTGCTTGTACACTTACCAGCTGAATTTGCTTTTAGCTAATCAAAGAGGCTAGAGTAGAAGCAAGTGTCACCTGATCTCTTGGCTCTGTAGTCGCACAGATCTCTCCCTATGGTGTGGCTATAATTTGTCTCAAGTATGTATCTATAAAGCAACCATATCCATAGCTGACCTATTCTCTCCAGTCCCCATTCTCATGAGCATTTGCTCTCCTTTGCTTAGACCCAGGTTTGAATTCTATCCCTTAAAGAAAAAAAAAGGGGGTAAAAAAGAGACTTAGGACTCTTGTAGTTCTATAATGTGCTCCTGGAAAACAGAAATCAAATCAGTGCCCTTGAGTATCTCCTTGGCTCTGTTTTTCCTTTCACTCATGCAACAAACACAGAGTGGAATACCTGCCTGCATCACGTTTAATTTCAGGAACTCAAAGACAACAGGAGAAGCAAAAAGGAACCAGGTGGATGAAAAGGGTACCTGAAAAGGTAGGTGGCCAAAAGCCCTCCCATTCACTAGAGAGCTTCAGGGCTGTCTCTACTAAAGCATGGCAGTCATTAGAAACCACGAGAGCAACAATGACCCTCATGCCCACACTCCCACACAGATAAAATGCTTCCAGTGGGCAGGGCACTGCACCATCTACCTTCATTCCTGTAGTATCTGTACAACTAGTATGGGGCCTTAATGGTGCTGGCCCCATTTTTTGATGGTGAAACAGAACAGTAAAAGTACTATGCGGCTTTGCACAACATAATGCACCAGCCAAAGGGAGGAAGAGAAAAGAGGGGAATTCATGGTACCGGGTGACTGAGGCAGCTCCCTAAAGGAGGCAAGCTTTGGGAATGCAAGCTTGGCAACACCAGCTTTGACATATGGCAACACTACACGTTCAGGCTCCTGAGACGATGCAATTTTAGGACACTGTGACTCTAAACCCTCTGGTACCAGCATTTCTAAAAATGCTCAGAGCACCTGGGGTCAGGGAGTGACAAGCCAAGTGACAGCAGGTGCTAAGAGTCAAAAGGAGATGTGGGTGCAGATGTCCCTATGGTGGGTTCAAGGGCAAATGACAGGGGAACCCTGAGTCACGATGGTTCCATTAGCCATTCCCAGGATCAGAGCCACTAGAACTGGCCAACTGGGCAGGGCCAAGGCCAGCAGGCTGACGCGTGGTAAGTCTAAGGCTGGATATGCCAACAGCTCCCCACCAAGAGGTCAGACCCACTCTTCCACACACCTCCTTTCCTCCCCCTGCTTCTCTTCTGCTCCAGGAGGCACTTGCCTTGCCCATCCTCACTGCTCACAGCACTGTGAGTAGGCCAGTCCATTGCTCTTTCCCTATGAAGGTGTCCATTCTTCTGTTTTTCTCTCAAGATTCCAGGTGGCAGGCCATGGCCCTACTGCTCAGTGAGTTGGATCCTTGGCACCACCCACATGACAAGTGCCGTCTTGGTAGCCCTGTCCCTTGGAATCCCCAGCTAGAGTGTGCACACCATGAGCAAGCATGCAGGTGCACATGCAAGTATGCCACTCCTCTGCTCATTTCACCTTGCATTGATGAAGACAGGAAATGTGTGTCCCATAAGCACAATATCTATTCAAACACCTAAGCTGAGAATGAAACTGCTGGGTCTGGGACTCGGCTAGTGGTAGCAATCTTGCACGCATAAGTGTGGGGAGGGGAACTCTACACATTCTGGCTTCCTAATCAACCAAGGCAATTACTACCCCTCCCCAAAGAAAAGGGGGCTGACCCCCATGTCTGACCACTTCCCTTGTTGAATCGAGACATTCTCTTCTGCACAGTCACCCATGGTCAGCAGTGGGATTAGGAGAATGTTTAGAATTCCTGCTGGGCTGTTCCCATTACAAAGTCAGTGTTCCACAGGGGCCGTCCAGTGGTGAAGTGGACATGCTCAGCATTCTTTGCCAGCTCGTGAGTCTTTCATCTGCTCGCTGAACTTAAGTGATTATAAAATACCTGGAGAATCCAATTAAAGCTAATGAAATGATGCCTGGTTCAGCTAACCTCACCTTTCCATCTCTTCCCCCACCACTTTTGACATTCCTGGGTTTCACCTTTTGACACTAACAGTCAAGGTGAACTGACAAAAAGACTCAGAGTCTTGTGTTGGTGGAAAAGGCACTTGCCTAGGAAATTGCTGAACACAGATGTAGTATGAGTGCTGCATGTAGCTACTGGTCTGTAAAAAGCTTTATCTCTCCCATCTGGATATGTGAATGCATAAATGTACAGATACATATGTGTGCCCACAGGACATGTAAATTTGCCTAATGATCTGATGTCACTTAACTGTTTACATACAGATCATCATCTCATGAAGTCACTGGAAATTGGGAAGCCCAGTGAGTCCACATTCTGCAAGGGAAGACAATGTTCCAGGAAGAGTCCATGAAACTATTTATCCTCTCTCCTTTTTTCTCCCAGAAACAGCTGCTCAGCAAAGTTCGCTATGACGGAGCTAGTAATTGAGCCAACTCCTATGAGGTCTGCTTTTTAGTATCTGATGGGGAAAAGATAGACCAGATGTTTTTCCGATGTCACCACGCCCTACATCTATTCATTGGACAACCATGACAACTTAGCAGCTACTATGTGTCAGACAGTATGCACTGCACACTGGCCAAATAAATATGCAAATGCCTAATAATTTAGGTAATTCTCTGGGAACAAGTCCCCTCCAGTCCCTCTTTCCTAGATTTTAATTTTACTCCTCTGTTGGTCTTTGTAAGAACATCACAACCAGAAACATATCTTGGTCTTTATTCATGTCAGGCCAGAACATATTCAATTTTTTCATCATGTTTTGTTTTTTGTGCCACGCCCAACTGTGCTCTGGACTTACTTCTGGCTCTGCACTCAGAGATCATTTATTGTTTAACTTAAAAGGGACCATACGGGGTGCCAGGGATTGAACCCAAGCTGATGACAAGCAAGGCAAGCACCTTACCCGCTGTACCATCTCTCCAATCCCCAATACATTGATTCTCTGTTGAGCAGTAAGAAATCTGTACAACATCATTCCTAGACTGGAAGCTCTCCAAGAGGTCCTCATGGTGACTCTAATGACCATTTCTCCTTCACCTAGATAGGGTTCTGGGAGCAATGTCTTGTGCCAACAGCTCTGAATACACTACCCCTCAATATCCCATCAACCTTGTCACTAACTGTCACACTCATTATCATCTTTTAGACCTGGAGTCTCTGAGAACTATGACCTAACACTCTTTCTCCAGACCTACTTCATGGTACAAATCATTGTTGCACATACAGTCTTCAGAGAGGCTAGGCCCTCCAGGGCCAGTCTGCGATCACAGAGTCACCATCCCAATGCCCTGAACCATCTTAGTACAAGCATTTCCCTCAGTGCACATCATGGTTATGCCTGCTGGCTTACCGTTGCTCTCCTAAAGAGAAAATGCTGACCCTGGAGAGCAGGAAATTATCTGTTCGTATTTTCCCCAAGGGAACTCCAGACCCTTGACTTGTGCCTGGAGCAGGGTCATCTTTTAAGAAACATTTGTTGAAGTAATGCTACTGCTTACTGTTCATTTCTCAGAGAACGTGCTTTTCAGGTCCTGAAGTGTCCTAATTTGCTGGCCACTGCCATCAGGTTTCCTCATAGAAAGTTTCTAAGAGGACAGAGAACAGTTCCCTTTCATCTTAATTTCAGGAAAGACAGGCATAGATGCCATTTGGTTAATGTGAAGATCTGTCAACTTCTCCCAATGCCACTGCTATGAAAGCAAGTTCCTGTTAAAAGTGGCTCTTGGGGGCTGGAGCGATAGCCCAGCGGGTAGGGCATTTGCCTTGCTTGCGGCTGGCCTGCGCTGGTCCAAGTTCGATCCCCGGCATCCCATATGGTCCCCTGAGCACCGCCAGGAGTAATTCCTGAGTGCAGAGCCAGGAGTAATCCCTGAGCATTGCCGGGTGTGACCCAAAACCAAAAAAAAAAAAAAAAAAAAAAAAAGGTGGCTCTTGGGAAGTTTTTAAGAACTTATCTTGGGTAAGTTTTAAAAGGAGGTCTTTAAGGAGATTATGTAAGGTGACAAGACAAAATATGAACAAATTCATAAACAGGAAAGAGAGCTTCTGATCTGGACTTTGTCATTAACTATCTGATTTTAAGCGAGGCACTTTTGGTTCTGAATTCACATTCATTTATAAAGTGCAGCAATCCTAGTCTTTTCTACCTAACAAGGTCTACACAGAATCTACAGAGACAGTGTCCACAGCCCAGGGTGCAGAGAAAGCACAAATGATTATCAGGAAAGATAGGCAGCTCATCTCACAATGGCCACTGGTCGTCTGAAGCGTTGCCAAAGTTGTCAAAAGTCTGGCATTATGTTTTTCAAGTTTTGAGTCCAAAATTGCTATGTACGCTTATACCTCAAATCTTCTTTGGCGGTGCACAGCATATTCTAAAAGAATCATCCAGAAGAGTGAGTTTACTAGCAGAGCCAACGACTAAACACTGATGATCCGGTGGGGCTGGGAGGTCGGACTGAGTCCCAGTTTTCCACTGGGTTGGTTTTCAGCTATGAACCAATCAGCCTGTTTTCAGGGAATGAATGTGTAATGAAGGCGGCTCAGAAACTCTTGGCTACAGAGCCCTGAAAGAGAGAGGCAATTCTGTCACACAGAACATCTTGTTGCTCGGTTTCCATTAAGGTATCTTGGCTTTTAAATAAACTGTCAAGTAAAAGTTGGCAGCAAAAAAGCAAAGTGAGTAACTTCTTTTTGTGCAGGAGCTAACGGCTCAGTTGTGTGTCAGATAGATAGCTGCTAAGAGTCAGCTCCAAAGGTGACTGCATCCTCTCTGGGAAGGAGTGGGTCTTGCTGCTTTCCTCGGGATTAGGTTTGAGCAAAATGTAGAGGTGATCTTTAGGGAAAGTTAACCCAGCAATGCCAATCACCCATTTCTTGTTGGTTTTGGAATTACAAAAGTTTTGGAGGTGCGAAAACATAATTGGAAAACTTTTTTTTCCCTGCTTAAAGGACTAATTGATTTCACAGGTGTTTAATTATCATTTGCTGTGAGATAATACCTTGTAGTGCCATAAAAAATGGATTTAATTTTCGAGTGCTTGCAAAACCATTGCCAAAGCCAAGTTGGGGCTAAAGCTAGATAATTATTCTATAAATCAAACACACTGCCTCCTTTCTTTGAAAATTTTAATACTTGGGGATAATGATATCTGACAACCTTGAAACGAACATGAAAAGGATTTTCTTGCCAAGTGCCAAAAGGCAACCATTGGAGCATTTCAGGCAGTTTGGTTCATTAACTGTGACTCAGGCAGCCTCGGGACCCCACCTGTGGGCCTCTAAGACATGCCCAGAGTCTGGGCATTGGTGTGTGTCAAGCAAGTATTGTCCACATCAAATGGCCATGGTTCCAGTAAGGCTGACAGAAATGTAGAAAAGAAATCCAGATCGGGGCCGGAGCGATAGCCCAGCGGGTAGGGCATTTGCCTTGCACGCGGCCGGCCTGTGCCGGCGCGGGTTCAATCCCCGGCATCCCATATGGTCCCCCGAGCACTGCCAGGACTAATTCCTGAGTGCAGAGCCAGGAGTAACCCCTGAGCATCGCCGGGTGTGACCCAAAAAAAAAAAAAAAAATCTAGATCATCCTGAGCAGGCAGTCCTGGAAGTAACTATACATTTCTGAGCCCAGACAAGAGTTCTGAGAAGTCAGAAGTGGAATTTTTTTCAACTTGATCAGCGATATGCTAAAGGCATGACACTTGCGCATTCTACAAGAGAAACAGATCATGAAATTAAAACAAGACAGGCACCACCAAGGTTAGCAAGGCCAAACACGTAAGTAAAAGCCCAAAGCCTGCAGAGGTTAAGAATCATGTCAAAGAGATGACCACTGGCAGCAGACTGAAGGTCCAAAGCGCAGTTCTGAGTAAGCAAAGAAAGGAAGCAAGTGATAGTCTGAAAAGAAATGCACTTCCAAGCTCATCCCAAATCTTAAAAAACATGATGAAGGGATTTTCAAGTTAATTTAACTCAAACATAATGAGAGCTCTTTCAGTAAGAGGACTGGCCATTTCTTAGAGGCCCGATTGTGTTAGAGTCCTTACACTGCCTTGACTAACTGTATGGAGCAATTTCATGGGGATACATTCCAGATAAGAGTTTTTCCAACTTTTATTCAGAAATTGCTGGAGTCTAAAAATGTCCTGTTATACTTAAAGGAGCTTTTAAGTGACATCAGAAAGCAGGACAATCTGTCAGGGCATGTGTAAGTCAGTATGACTGCATGGTCTGAATGCATGGGGGTGTGCATACCCCAGAGCACTGTGCACTAGGGATTTTCAGGTCATGTAGGTGGCCTGTACAGTATTGATGGCTGAGGCACACAGCAGTATAGTCAGTGCCATCCTTTTTTTTTTCTTTTCTTTTGTGGGTCACACCTGGTGATGCTCGGAATTATTCCTAGCTCTGCACTCCCGATGGTGCTCGGGGACCATATGGGATGCTGGGGATGAACCCGGTGGAATGCTTGCAAGGCAAATATCCTACCTGCTGGGCTATAGAGCTCTAGCCCCAGTCAGTGCCATTCCTAATACTATGAGTCAGAGTCACAGGCAATAGGGCAGACAGAAAGGGGGAAATGGGGTACCCTCTACAGTCTGGAAGGAAAGGGATGAGAAGGACTCACAGGTGTTGGTTTGGGTTGGGAAATGAACTTTCTGTCTATATAAAATAGTGCTATTTTAGTTCACATCTATTGAAATGTTCTTAGATGTCAACTCTTTGTAGTAAGGCACTTTATGTCTAGTTGGCCATTCATCTTCCAACAAACCTAAAGGCAGGCATTGGTAAGTCCCAATGTTATCAAAGAGGAAATGGAATAGCAGATGTAATTTGTCTAAATGTACTTCAGAAGCAGACAGGAGGTATTCCGATTACAAAGCTCAATGGTCATACCACAGGCATGTGACTTCTACTTGCTTCTTGGAGATGCCTCACTCCCTGCCTCTTTCAGGTGTCCCTAAGCAAGCTCTTGAGGTCTGGGGAGAGAAGACTCGGGAAGTACTACCAAAACAACTGGGCTTATTTACACTAGTCGGAATGCCCGGCACTGCATCCAGTGCTTGATCCAGCTGAGGAAGAGGCCGTACTTCCCAGAGGTCGGCCCCCATCTATGTGTGCCATGTAGGTTCGGGGTGTGCGTAGGGTAGATGAGAAGCAAATGACTCTTTACTGGGTAAGCCTTAAGCCTCATCAGGCCACTGATGGGGCAGTTTTCATGTAAGCATTTCTTTCATTTTTATTTTCTCAGATTCTTGTAGGCCTTTACACCAAGACCCACAATGTATGTTTAGGTTGCTAGGAAACTTGTGTGGAGCCTGTGTTTGTAAGTCCTCGAGGCCAGAGGAACAGGACAAAAATAAAAAAAAAGAGACATAAAGTACTGTAGGAGACAATGACGTTTCACACTCATCCATGTCCATCCCCCATCACTGCCTCCAGGAACTGAGACCATCCCAGGCATTCTACTGTCAGGACAGGGGAGCACAACAGTAAGCAAAATCCTCCCTCCCCTTCAAGATCCTCTACTGCAGAGAAGACTCCATGGGAGTCATGGGAGATAGAACTAATCATCACTGAAGCAACAGATGAATTGAGTGTGCCAAGGTCAGTTGAAGTTCTAAGAGCAAGTGTGAGCTGGAAAGGTGTTAAGATGTTTGCTTGCTTTGCATGTGGACAGCACTGGTTAAAACCCTGACACCACAACATCCCCTGGCCAATGCTAGGAGCACAGAGTTTTGAGTTGCTTCAAGCACTACTGGAGTGACCCCCAAATAAACTAGTAAAAGGGAGATAAATTTGACCAAGTCAAATCCCTAAAAGGGGATTCAGCTGAGACCTAACAATGAATGGCTTGTAATCTTCGGTGCCTGCAGATCTAAATGAGAGATCTAAGGACTAAGCAAGAGTCAAGCAGGATGGGGTGGCATCATGATGTCAGGTGAGCAGTGCTCACGGAATGCCAAGACACAAGCTGCACAAAGGCCAGGAGAAGCTTCAAATACATCCTGGCAAGTGAAATACACACTCCACCATTACAGCAAGTGCAGGCACTCAGGTTGCTGTCCTCAAGCAGTTAAGACTGAGAGCAAGACTGGAGAGCATGACCTCCAGGAAGACACAGAGAAGATTTCTTGAAAGGAGAGGAAGGGAAGATTGAAGAAGGCTGGAAAGCCTGTGATTATGGGAGGGGTCTTCTAAAGAAGGCAGGAGACTTTTGCCTTAGACACCTCTGCAACAAAGAAGGTGAGGTACATGAGCATGACTTTATTATCCCCAGGGTGTGGGCCCTTAAAACAGGGAGGGTGCTCAGAAGATTATCATCTGGTGTCCATTAGGTTACCCACAGGGCCTGGGTCATCCAGGTTACTGGGCACTACCCAGACCACCCTAAAGACACTTCATGCCCGTAATTGCCATTTTTTACGGCTGTGTTCCTAATCTCACCCTGCCTGTTCCCTTTTTGGTCCCTGTCACCACCACTAGACCTAGACTAAATCCTCAGGTGAGGAATGCAAACATGAGCTTTGATGTGGTTCCTGTTGTCTGGAACATTGAGCACGTGAAAGGCAGGCGGTCTTGACGGCCAGACACTTTGCAGAAATCACGGAAACGTATATGGCTTTTTGAGACTCCCGCGCACCTGCACGGCAGAATTTAACCCATGTCACATAGAGAAGGCTGGTGGCATGAACAAAGGAAACGTAACAGCTTGATGAGTAAATGGCTGGAGACATCAGGCTGCCACCCCTCACCCCAGCCTGTTCGCCCACCACCCCCAGCCTCACCCCCTACTCCGGACCTGTAACTCACCTATTTTAGCATACTGCGGACCCACCACCTCCCCTTCCGGTTACCACAACATTCCACAGGATCCGTAGTAAGGGTGTGGAGTCCCTAAATAATCATCTTTTCACAGTAATTAAAAGGCAAATTCCCCAACTCCCCGAATGCTATGAGCAGCTTGAATGCCTGCGTTTTGCCCCTAACACGGCATCTCTAGGGTGAAGGGAAAGCACGAGAAAAGGCTGAAATGACTTAATTGCAGTGAGCAAGAGGCAGTCTTACAGCGAGGCAGCAGTGGAGTGACAGGAAAAGGAGGCTGCGGCTGTTGCAGGGGGTGCACTGGGGAGATGCCCCCAGCTTCTGCTCTTTCTGCAGAAATAACTCTGCTGGGGCCTGGAGAGGCCCGCGGAGTGTCCTCCTCCCAGTGAGGTGAGCCCTCCCCGCTAACTTTAATAGTCTTCAAGGTGAGGGGGTGAAAGAGGGAATTGTCAGTCTGGAGCTGGGAACAAAAGAAAGGCCTCATGAGGGTTCGCCCAACAAAGACACAGTTTCCATCATTCTACCTCTTTGGCTAATTTAGGGATTACAAGGCCTCCCCAAGGATGGGACTGTGAGGTCGGGTAGCCCAAGCCACTGCCACTTGTTATCTGGAAGGCCCCTAATCCCTCTGCCAAAGTTGGGTGGAAACAGAAATCACTATGCATCATACTTTGACATCACAAAATGTATTTTCCAGTCTTTATACATTGAGGGGGAGTCCACAGTGCAGCTCTCATGATTTGTCACCCAGCATTTATGAATCTGTGTACACACATATTTATAAAATAATAAATACCCAGAACAACAGGATTAATACTCTGGATTAGAATTAAGAGAATCAGCTGGAATCACTGGCATGTTTTACTGTCACTTTGGAGGGGGTCTTTTTACATTTCTGGGCCACATCTAGCAGGGCTTAGGGCTACTTCTGGCTCTGGGTCACTCCTGGTAGTACTTGGGGGTGGGGATGGGGACGCATCAGGGAGCGAACCCAGGCCTCCAGAATGTAAAGCATGTGCACTACCCATTGATCTAGCTCTCCATCCCACTTTGATGTCTTAAGAAAAGGCGAGGGGGTAGGGTGTTTGTGGGGGGAGAGAACAACAGTACAGAGGGTAGGGTATTTGCCTTGTATGCCAAACTGGGTACTACATGGATTTGCCATTCCATATGTTCCCCCTAACACTCTCAGGAGTAAATCCTGAGTACAGGGCCAAGAATAAGCCTTGAACACCACCAGGTGTGACACAAAAAAGGCCGCCCCAAAAATAGGAAGAGAAGAAGAGACTGAGAGGCCAAGGTGAGATCTTAACAGCCTTGACAATACTAATTCTAAGAAGTTAAACATAGAACTACCAACAGAACTTTATGTACTTATTCTAAGAAGGTAAACATAGAACTACCAACAGAACTTTATGGTTTACTTTACTACTAAACAGAACTTTAGAGTGTGCTGACGGTAAACTGCTTCTTTCTAGATTTTTCTGTCACTACACAATGGGGAAGTTAATACATTCTTAGAGTGGCTCTTGCTCTCACTCTCTCTCTCTCTCTCTCTCTCTCTCACACACACACACACACACACACACACACACACACACACAAGTCTGCGGGGTGCTAGGCACAAGCATTTAGTTGTCTGAAAACAGCCTGAACTGAGAAAAACCAAACTAAGCTGCAAGTTTATTCTGTTTACCTGTCAAATCTTCAACCCATAAGCAACATAGTGATCAAGGCACAGAGGCAAAGTCCAGCTGGCATAAATCCTTGCCCTTGAGGGGCTGAGCAGACAATGGAATAACAACAGTGAGAAAAATTACTACCTAGTACTTGAGGGGGGCTTCGGTGGGTGCTAGCACTTAGCAAACATATAATTGTGAGTGACCCACCAACCTAGGGCCATTTTGTGCTTTTTTACTACTTCTGGTGCAAAAATTTGAAAGAAGGGTATGAGGAAATTCTTTTGGATGGATACATTGCATGAACTCTTGTAAAGCAGCAAAGTTTTGAAAAGACACAATATAATCCCCCTCCCCACACACACACTCACATTCATACACCAGTATAACCACAGAGCACTAGCAGGCTGGACACGTTCCCCAATGGGCCCTGAGTCCACAGGTTTGCTTGCTCTTCTTATAAGCTACTTCGCAACATACACAATGCAGCCAGACACAAAGCTAAGACCTAAGATGTTGACAGAGGACCACTCTGTCATATTAATTCTATTTTGAGACCAGCGCAATAAATAGCACAGCAGGTAGATACTTCGCGTGCGCGTGGCTGACCCAGGCTAGATCCCTGCAGCTGACATACATGGACCCCCCAAGTCCCGACAGGAGTGATAACTGAGCACAGAGGCAGGGAGTAAGCCCTGAGCACTGCTAGGTGTGGCCTGCAAACAAAACCAAAATAATAAGCAATACATCCATCACTTCAGATTTATTGGGCTTCTGAATCAATTTAAGGCATGACTGTGTGGGGCGGGGGAGGGAATGTAGGAAAGAAAGAATCAGGGGATGGAAAGAATGAGGAGAGGCAAGAGAGGAGCGAGAGGGGAGCAGGGAAGGGATAAAAGAGTCACCATATTGCCTGTGGCGTTTCACATTGTCTGGCTAAGCAGTTATTCCCTGAATCCTGGGGTCAAGTCCAAGCACACAGGGAATGGAAGTGAACACCGATGTGGAAACAGATTTTTAACTTGCGAGTGTAAGTGTGAGATCATGTAACTTCAAGCTTGCCAGCCACAGGACACATGTGTGTCTGATGCAAAAGCCAAACGCCGTGGCGGCCCAAATTAGAGCTCCACAAGCAAACTGTGCTTGAATTCTGCTGCTAGCGGGAGGACGAGTGGTAGAAAGCCCAGCAGGGTTCCAGCTGCTAGTAGAGAGACTTAGGGTCGCATGAATTGCACAAGGCAATACCATTCATGGAGCATGTAGCCACCAGATTCAGCCAGTAGATGGGGCACATCTACATGGCAAGAGTCCCCAAAGAACTGGCCTGAATCTAAGGGAAAGGAAAGGCCCTTAGATGTCCCCTTCCTTAGCTGCCACCGGAAGAGTCAAAAAGATGCCAGATGGGAAGGGAGAGGACACACTCACGTCCCCCGAGAGACATATGGCTATTTCCCTCACTTCTCTTTTCACTGCTGTTACCATGTAAACAGGAAAGGGCAAAGAGCAGTGGGTTAGGAGAAATCCAGGCTGACCAGCTCAGAAGATGAATGCACACAGCGAGGACCACTCGGAAATACTCTCATGAGCACATCATTTGTTCAGACCCTCACTCTGTCCTTTGAACCAGTACAGTGGCTACTGTATGATCCCAGACTGGTCTCTGGACCTTCAAGGGGGACTCAAGCCTAATGGTCCAGAGAGTCAGATGATGGATGCTGGTCCTGAAGCAATGCAAGGCATAGGTAGCTACACATTCTCAGGGGCCAGAGCCATAGCACAGTGGGTAGGGCGTTTGCCTTGCGTGCGGCTGACCCAGGTTTGATCCCCAGCATCCCATATGGTCCCTGGAGCACAGCCAGGAGTAATTCCTGAGTGCAGAGCCAGGAGTAACCCTAAGTATCTTCGGGTGGGACCCAAAAATAAAAAAAAGTAACTACATATTCAAATTGGAGGTGTGGGGGCTCAGAACAGAAGGGCATAAATGCAGTGATTAGGGCGGTGCCTTCTGAGAGGGCTGCTCAGAGAAGGCATGTTAGAAACGGGGGAGGAGATGGAGAGACACTAGAGGACACTAGCCTGTCACACAGCTGACCCTGGTCAATCACGAGCAACGGACATGATCTCTGGAACCCTGACAGGAGTGACCCCTGAGAGCAGAGCCAGGAGTAGGCCCTGAGCACCGCCAGGGACAGTCCAAATTCTCCCTATACCCACTAAAAAGAAACAAACAAGGGAAATCAAGTCAGAACTGGGAGAGGAAGGAGAGGAAGTGATGGGGTTAGAGCATGGTTTTCAGATACAGCATTGCATATCCCTGGCTTTCATACCCACAGAAGTCCGGTGGCAGGGATGGGGGAAAGATACAGCAAAAAACTATATAAGGCTCAACGTTCTGGGTGCTTTTAAAATCTCTTTCATGGGGCTGGAGTGATAGCACAGCGGGTAGGACGTTTGTCTTGCATGTGGCCGACGCAGATCATACAGGCCCCAGAGCATCACCAAGAGTAATTCCTGAGTGTAGAGCCAGGAGTAACTTCTAAGCATCACTGGGTGTGACCCAAAAAAGTAACAAAAAATCTCTTACATAGTCTCAAAATCGTTCTATAAAGCAACATCACTTTTTATCATGACACATGTATGAGATGAGAAAGCAAAGTCGCCAAGAGACAAATGACTTATCCACTGTCCGCAGGCCGCCAGTGGCAGAGCCAAACTTGCAATACCCTCCTCCCCCTGCCGTACCCCCAACATGGGCCTGAGTCCTAAGTGTTACCTCCTGATTCTCAGTCACCTCTTTTCATTTCAGTCTTCTTGACTAATGAGAAGTCTGGGTCTTGCTGTTTGCCTTTCTGATCTGTTTGGGGATGGCAGAGAACCAATGTGGGTTCAAAAATGCATCAGCAATTTGCCACTGAGTGCAAGCCTAGGCAGAGTTCAGCGTCCAGATGACGGAGCACAATGGCGTACCCTGACTCCTGCCAGCCGCCAGCTTCCTCATGAGTCTGGTTCTGTACATGGTCTCCCCAAAGGACTGTAAATCACAGCCCGAGATGCCGCCAGAAAGTTTTAACAGCTGTTTATCCCGCGTCTGCTCTCCTGGGCTCCAGATGGCTCCAGATCCTGCAGACCTTCAAATCACACGTCAAACATGTCAGCAATGCAAGCTGAGGAGAGAGGGCTGGAGCAAAAGGCTCTTGGACCTGCTAGATGTGGGCCAGGTGCCTCCAGTCACCTCAGCATTAAGTCACAGTGAACCTTTACGACTCCGAAGCAATTTTCTGAAATATGAAGTAAATGTCCCTGTTGCTGGAGAGGGTACAGCCACCATCACTTCCAATCTCCAGGATGTGGGGCCAGTGCGGGTCAGGTGTTTTGCCTTGCATGCGGCTGACCCGGGTTCAATCCCTGACATCCCATAAGTCCCCCGAGCACCTCCACGAGTAATTCCTGAGTGCAGAGCCGGGAGTTAACCCCTGTACATTGCCAGGTGTGACCCAAAAAGCAAAAAGCAAAAATAAATAAAATTAATAATCTCATGGTCATGGGAAGATTTGCCTGATCATTCCCATTCTTTCCTTCCATCGTCTTTCCTTCCATTCCTTTCAAAAGGGAAGAATAATACTAAAAATGAGGTTTCAGCAAATGTAAAAAAACAAAAAATCCCTAAGTAAGTTTCAAACCAACTGCAAAACTCCATCACCCCTTACACAGACAGACTGTTTTCCAGATCCACGTCACAGTTTTGAATTCTCCTGAAATTAAAATGTTCCCAAACATGATCTTGACAGGACCCACTGCTCCTTATGATCACTTTCTATAGACAGACAAGATAAGGTGACTCATGGCCAGGCTGACTTGGAGAGGTGTTCATTGTTCACCCTTTCCCAGAGCTGATGGTACTATTCATTTAAATTGTGCAAATAAGCTGGTGTCTACAGACACTGAATATCTAGAAATACCTCTAGGCTGACACAGGCTTACACTGAGTAATACTGCTTTAGCTTCCTCCAACACTGGGGTCAGGGGAAGGAGTTGGTAAATCATGTCACACTGAAAATACAGAAAGAAACAAAGAGTATCATTTCAAGGTGGTGGTCCTTAAGCAAAGCACAAATGCCCAAAATTTAAGTCTTTGATAAGTAAAAAATTGTCCATGTTCTTTAATGATAAGACAGAATTTTCAATTAAGCAGAGCCCTTAGCTCAAGGAGGGCTGATAAACTGAGACACAGAGGTATCTGTCCAAGTTCACACAATGGTGAGGTCAGCTCAGCTCCATGGTTCATTCTGAACTGCTACAAAGTGCCACAATGTGTTTAGCCAGCACACACAGAACAGAACCAAGGGACTCCTTCATTTATAGAACCAAGAGACCATTTCCAAGAGACCACACCATCCTTGGAAATATCAAGAAAACCAACCAAATCCAGGGTTGCCCAGTCAATTGGTAAAGTCAACTTCCAGGTGTATAAAGGGTAATTACTTATTCAGGAATCAACTATCAAAGTTACATTGGCACATTTTCCATCCTTTTTTTAGGGATCTCTCTCATCGTGCACAATTATACAATCTAAGAGATGATGCTGTAAGCTGGTAGAAGTTTTCATGAGTCAGTATATCTTGCTAAAACTATTTTGAGGTTGTATGAATCTTTGTCTGGGAATTTGTTTGCCTGGCCTTCCAAAAAATGCAATGCATTTTTGCTTTGTTCACAGATAACTTCCCTTTTCACTTGCCTTGGCAATGAAGCCAACCCTGGAAAAACAACTGAAAATGTCCCAAGGACATTTGGTTTACTTTCCTTACCTGGAATCCACTCTTTGAAAAGAAAGCAAATTCATAGCCCAGGAAGATGGATGGAAAAACACAATGATGCTTAAACACAAACTCACTCCAGCGGGCATGAGGAAATAAGAAAGAGATGTTGGTGGAGGGAGAAGAGGTGGATTCATATGAAAGACAGAGGCTGAGAGCAGGAAATGTTCTTCTCTATGGATTTTCTGGACACTCTGTTGTTGATAAACCAATTAGTCTGGGTTGTCAAGGTGCTTCGCATAAATTGGGAACTTGCCCATTATTAATTAGAAAGGGATTAACCACTCATTCTAAATACTCAACCAGACAGCAAATGATCAACTTAAGGTGATGATTTCAGTCCTAACCCCTGAACTGGATTGGAGACCTGGAAGTAAAAGGCCTGATAATCAACAGTCTTCAGAGGCTTCAATAGTTCTCACACCTACACCCCCTCAACATCCCCTCTACTTTTCTTCTTAAGCTTTTTTTAAGAACTCCCTTATTAAGAGCAAGCCTAGATAATCTTCTAAACTTCACCAGTAATCAACCAACCAAGTAATAATCAATTTGTTCAACCATGTAAATTTGTTGGTATCCTGCTACTTGAAATCTCCGAAGTCTCAGAAGGAAATACCTGGTCGTCTAATTTGCAAATTTAATTCAACCCCAGCTTTGAGGAGCAGCTACCTCAAAGAAAGAAGACTGAGAAGCTTAGGTTCAAAATTGAGGGATTTAGCACCTGAAGATGCTATTAGCACCCTTCACAATTTTTTTTGTGCAATGCCAAGGATTATACCAGGGGTTCACCCTTTTAAGGTCTGCAATCTATAGCTAAGCTGAGTCCCAAGACCCCTATACTTTTTTCACTGTCTGACTCAAGTTCTTCAAAGTGGATGTGCTCTTATTCCAGCCACTCAGTCCAAGTTTGCATTCTGAGCTCAAGACTCTTTACCTGGGGCGGAGCGATGACCCAGCGGTGTTTGCCTTGCGGCTGGCCTATGCGGCCGGCGGATGTATTCATCCCCGGCATCCCATATGGTCCCTTGAGCACCGCCAGGAGTAATTCCTGAGTGCAGAGCCAGGAGTAACTCCTGAGCGCTACTGGGTGTGACGCAAAAAGCAAAAAGCAAAAAAAAAAAAAATAAATAAATAAATAAATAAATAAAAAGAATCTTTACCTACACTTTCCTCCAAATAAATGAAGCCCTACAACCTCATGGAGAAACAGCCTCATGGTGGATTGCCACCTATAGCATACACATCATTCTTGCATTTCCTACAATGGAGAGATAATATCTTCCTTCTCTGTACCCAATTCCTCTCTGGGGAGTTTCCTGGGCCTTTGGCATGGACGAGAGTGATTCCTATTCCTAGTCTGAGAAGCAACATGGGCTTGAAGTAC
Source organism: Cryptotis parvus (assembly GCA_021461705.1). Taxonomy (NCBI): domain Eukaryota; kingdom Metazoa; phylum Chordata; class Mammalia; order Eulipotyphla; family Soricidae; genus Cryptotis; species Cryptotis parvus. The sequence goes on along the minus strand of JAJIBD010003328.1, from coordinate 120,725 downwards.
AAGCCAGTAGCTCAGCATCACAGGCCATAAATGCTTCGGGATGGCAGGGGAATTTATTGAGGCAATGTGGCTACTTCTGGATGAAGCAAATATGCATCCTATGTATGTACACATATATACACATGTTACATTATGCATAAAATATAACATGGGTCATATACAGTTTTTGCTCCCCTACAAAAACATATGTAACTTGCACATTCACAAACACACCTCCTTCCATATATCCTCATTACCAAGAGTTATGTTCCAATAAAAAACACATTTTAGGACAAATTCTGGAGTCCTGCCAGAATCCTAACCCAGGAAGCAGGTGTGACGCCAATGTCAGTGCACATTAGAGCCAAAGGTAAGTGGGTGAGCACTCACTCTCTCTGCTGGTCTACTCCAACTCTTCCTCCAGCTACAGCCCCAGGGCCAAGCACCTGCACCTAATCACATTCTCTGCACAACTCAGGGTTCCCTGCTGTGTGCGGGCTGCCTGCAGGCTGGACTTCCTGCCAGCATCAGCAGACGCTCTCCCAACTCCAACCTCCAACAAGTCTGACCCCCAGTTTCTCTCCAGGTGTAGATCCTCCCATCTCCTTGTGACCCTGATTAACCTGTCCATTCCTGCCTCAGCATCCAAAGAGGAAGAATTGAATGAAAGGAACCCAGTTTGCCAATACCTAGGCTTCAAATAGAAATCCCTCCAGGAGAGGAGTGCTTGCTCAGTGTTGCCCGTAATTCTCTTCAACTCACAGGACCAGAGGGATGAGCTCTAAACTCCTACCTGCTAACCAGCAGTTCCAGTCCAGAGAACAGCTCAGGGAAGGAAGGGTTCTGCTCTCTCGTAGCCGATGAAATCAGTTAACAGACACCTTTGAAATTCTTCAACGCTCCACCTACCCTCCCCTAACTAAACCTGAAAATTTGAATGAAACTAACTTAAAAAGTCACTTCTCTTTGGCAGTATTAACTCTTTTTTTTTTTTTTTTGCTTTTTGGGTCACACCCGGCAATGCTCAGGGGTTACTCCTGGCCTGCACTCAGGAATTACTCCTGGCGGTGCTCGGGGACCATATGGGATGCCGGGGATCAAACCCGGGGGGGGGCGGCCGCGTGTAAGCAAACGCCCTACCCGCTGGGCTATCGCCGGCCCCGACTCTTACTAAAAGACAGTATAGCAGGACAAAGTTCATTTCGATGTAATATTTAATTTTAAAGGTATTACTATTATAATGTCAACTATAAAAACTACCAGCATGGGGGCCAGAGTGGTAGGACAGGTAGGTAGGGCATTTGCCTTGCACACAGCTGACCTGGGTTCCATCTTCAGTGGTCCATATGGTCCACTGAGCATGCCAGGAGCAATTCCTGAGTGCACTGTCCCCTGGAACACTGAGGGTGTGACCCCAGAAGCAAACAAATAAAACAAACAAACAAACAAACAAACAAAAGAAACCCTACCAGCATGCAGGGTTTCTGACATAGAATTAATCCTAACTGAGGAAGTTATATTTTAATGGATTCAGTTTAAGAGAAGAATAGAACTTAAATGCTTAGTCATAGGTATTCAATTTTGCTTATATTAAAATGCACGCACATAATATGCCACAAGCAACTCCAATGCAATAAACATATATAGTTTCCAACTGAATAGCTCTTTTAATAACAGATCAAACAATTAAATCAAATATAAAAGCCCTTTAGATTATAAATTTTTAAGATCATGAGTTACCATGGGAGACAAAGCATGGAAAGCACTGTGATCAGCTGCTACAAGTAGTGACATCACAAAGTCTGAAGCATCACTGATGAAAAAAGTGACGATATGAAGATAAAAATATTTCTTCAGCACCTTGAAGAATTCGTAAGTTTTTTAAAAAATCAGATATGGGAAATAGAAAAACATTTGTTGGACAATGACCCAACTCCTCATAAATGATTTTTGTAATGACTTCCTTTACTCAAGACAGAAGGAAAAAAAATGAAACCAAAGCCATTAATAGTGACAATAAGGCATCTCCGAGTTAAGGGTAAAGCAGGACATTTGTGCCACTGAAAATCCCTGCTCAGTCCTAACTTCCCCTAAGATTTTCTAGAGCCTCTTGAGTTTGAACAGCTGGGCATCTGTTCCAACCACCCACCCGTTCTTTACTAAGGACTTGGCCAAGCATAAGAGACACAAAGGTGTCTTATGGGAGTTGACAATGACTCAAGCTGCATCAGCGACAAGGAGGAACGTTTCAGCATATTTTACCAGTTTTACCATGTCATACAGTGTGCAGGGACTGGTGCACCCCAGAAAGTGAGAACTGTTGTTCTATTTTTTTTTGGGGGGTCACACCCAGCAATGCTCAGGGGTTACTCCTGGCTCTGCACTCAGGAATCACTCCTGGCAGTGCTCGGGGAACCATATGGAATGCTGGGAATCGAACCCGGCCAGCATGGGCCGGCCGCGTGCAAGACAAACGCCCTACTGCTGGGCTATCGCTCCGGCCCCTGTTGTTCTATTTTATGCCTAGTATCTATCAGGACTCAATTGGTACACCGGAAGTGCTCCATGATTGATGCAGTAAGATGGAAGCGACACTAATGAAGCGACAGGTCTAATGTTGATATTCCATATTGGTTGCAAGCTTTGTTTCCAATTTCAATTTGTGCTTTACAGTCTGTGCAGAGGGCACAAATTTATTTGACTTCCAGCTCCCTTTCCAGAAAAAAAATCACTCAGCATCTGATTCAAATGACCCTTCCCCCTCCCATTGTTCCAAGCGCTACTACTGCTCCCTCCTGCCTGCCCCCCCATTATTTGGAAATGATCTTTTGGGAAACACTGATTGCCACCTTCCTGAAGTGTGGCTCTGCTAGTGGTGAGAAAGAGTGGACTTGTAACCCACAATTCTTTAGCTTTATGTTTCACCATCTGTAAGTTGCCCCACAACTTGCGATAGTGTTCATGAGAATGAACTAGTTCCAGAGGCCCCATTCACTCTCAATGGAACAAACATCTCTGAATGTAGCAGTTATGTGTACCTAGGCGGAGTAACATATGAAGACCTAAAACCTGGCTGCGCAGGAAGAGAGCGGCATGGAATGCCTTCAAAGGCACGAAGAAAAGCTAAAAGGACAAAGAACCTCCGGCCGGCATATCTCTCGACTCCACCGTTCCCTATAACATACGCCTCAGGACCTGGGCCCTACGAAGCAGGATGAGAATGCTATTCAGGTCTCCCAGAGAGGCATCGAAAGAGCTATGCTTGGAATACACGTCACTCAAGTGAGGAAGGAACGGAGTTCTCCAGAATCAGGGATGCTGTCTGCCAAGGCATAGAAAATCGATGGGCTGGACATGTAATGCGATTTGGAGACAACCGCTGGCTAGAGCCGTACCGACTGGTCCCACGGGTGTCAAAGATCACGTGGCCGCCCACCTACAAGTGGTCAGACTTCCTTGTTAAGACCCTGAAGGAACGGTTTGAGGCCTCATATTTGAATCACCAGATGCCTTGGGCTACTTGGCCGTGTAGGGTCCAATGGAAATGTTAGGGCGCTGTCGAGCAATCGATGAATAACGGGTTCAAGGATCAAGTGATCAAGTTGCCCCACAGCCATTGCTACCTCCCACCAGAAGAGCAAGGCAATAGGTAGCAGTTGTACCAGGCCATACAGTGTGAAAGGACTGGCGCACCTTAGAAAGTTGGTGCTCTTGTTCTATTTTACTGCTAGCATCCATCAGGACTCAGTGAGTGCACTGGAAATGTTCCATGGAAACAGTGATTGAAGCAGGAAGATGAAGTGACACTAATGATGGAATTAGGGAAACCATATTAGCATGATGCACTGTACTTAGGGGATTGCCAACAGAACTGGCAGTCCATGGAAGGGTAAAGCTAGAGAGAAACAAAGTGAAAGGGCAGATTCGGGCTACTACATCTCACTCTAAGGCTTGAGTCCAAGCCTTGTTGTTCTCACAGTGTTCATTTGTATGGCAAGTGATTTTCAGTACCCAGTAGCTTCTCCTCAACTGTGCTTTAATTGCAACTGAATCCTTTTATGGGTTCCTGACACAATCAAGAAGGAATCAACTCTCATAACATTTTGATCTTAGAGAACAATTACCTGAAGCATATGCGTCTTCCACAGCTTCAACAATGAACTAACTTCACAGCAGAAGTGGAGTTCTCCTGCCTCATGCATAAATGCATATACTGTAAAGCTCCATCGCCAACAGGAGATGGAGTGATAGAACTCTCCCTTCACCCTATTTGGTAAAAAAGCCTTTCTCCGTAGCTCTGTGAGGGGCTTCTGCACACATCTGTTTTAACCCAGTCCCCAGAGAGGTCTACAATCTAATTAACCAATTCATTTGTAAATATATTCTAATTTATTCGAGATGGATTTTCTGAGGTGTTCAATTATATGCTAGTGAACCATAAGCAGTACACAAGAGCAGGACCTCACTGGAATACTAGCAGTCACCCCATGCAAGAACGACTCTGCATCATCACTTACACACATTTCTCTCCCCTGAGGAGGAAATGAGTTGGCATTTCCCCCTGTACTGATTTGTGTGTGCTTTGGCAAAGTTTTGCCAAGTGTGACTGTTGCAAGGACAAGGTGATGATGAAGACTCTCAAGCATGGTTCCTAACAATGCTTCCCCAGGGGCCTTTAGGTAGAGCTGGGGGACAGGAGGGTTGCCTGGGACCAAGAAATGAGTGGAAAAGGAACTGAGGATAACAGTGGTTTGACTTACTGTTTTTCTGGGGTGGAAGAAGGGGAAATTGAAGTTAGAGAAAAAGTATATTCTGCCATACTGGGCATTAGCAACTGCTGTTCATTTGCATGCAGAACTTGGTACTCTAACAAAACAGTAACAGCAGGTAACACTGTTGACTCAGACAAGTTGTAATTTACTGAACTTGTGGACTTATATATTTAAAAAAATGGAAGTTTCTTAATTGCTACACGGTGATATTTTATCCAGCTCAATGACTGTATAGCTACAGATAAGAATTGAAAATAATACTATCAAATATTACAGGGCTTACCTAATTTACAAAATGAACATAATTCAATGCACATTTTGTTGGTTAAAAATATGGGGCATGGGTTTTAATTTGTTTACCATGAGATATTTGAATAGCTGCTAATCATGCAGTATTAAAAGAAAACATTCTTTTTAATCATTATTTTTAATTTTTTTAAAAAAGTTTTTGGGCCACACCTGGTAGCACTTTGGTATCACTCCTAATGGTTTCAGGGGACCATATGGGATACCTGAAATTGAACCTAGATTGGCCATGTGCAAGGCAGGTGCCCTATCTGCTGTACTATCTCTGTAGCTCCTATTATTTGCTTTTTGATGAGATATTTTTAATACTAGCAACATTTTGGAGATAAGTATTGGTAACGTAACAAAAAGTCTGGTATCTGATTTCTATAATAGTCACTCAATTCCTAAGATCTACATACACACACAGACACAGACACAGACACAGACACACACACACAAATCAAGTACTGGGGCAAAAAAGAAAATAAAGAAACATATCCATCGTAGGGATGAGGAGAAATTCTACAGAATAGATTCTGAATTTTCTACAAAAATTAGACTTAAAAAAAACTTTTTAGAGCTTTTTTTAAAATTTATTTATTTATTTTATTTTTACTTTTTTGGGTCATACCCGGCAATGCTCAGGGGCTACTCCTGGCTCTGCACTCAGGAATTACTCCTGGCGGCGCTCGGGGGACCATATGGGATGCCGGGATCGAACCCAGGCCGGCATGAGCCGGCGGCGCTGCAAAGGCAAACGCCCCTACCCGCTGGGCTATCGCTCCGGCCCCACTTTTAGAGCTTTTATATGAAATATTTGAATATATACATACTAGAATACTTGAATTGGTCAGTTTAAAATAGTTTATATATATATATATATATATATATATATATATATATATATATATGAGTAATCTGTAAATGTAAAACTTCTTCAAGAGCACAAATTTTAAAGGAAATCTCTATGGAAATTGTGTGTTTTAAGGAATTAGAGAAAATTAGCAAGCATGGTTAAGACCAATACTGAGGGCCAGGGTTGTGGCTCAGGGCAGCGTAATGTTCTGCATGTCTGTGGGCCCTGGATTTGATTCCCAGCCCCCCCAACCCCCCACCCCTACATACTGACTTATCTCCCTTGCAAGAAAACTAAGCTGTATCTACATAGATGCATGCCAAAAATAAACGGAAAACATCTGCCATTAATACAAAAAGCAGTTTATCAATACCCAAAAGAGCTTCTTCTGGCATTTCTGACTCGGTTATTTAGAAAGCCAACAAAACAACACACACTAATACAGAACTTCTGTATTTCAAAGATGGGTAAAGATCTTCCAGACACCCATTGCCCAGAACACCACAGTCGTATTCCTCCTTTCCAACCTCAGCAGAAATCTGTAGTTCCAGTTCTGTGAAATTCATAACTTTTTAAATCATCATTTTCTAGACAAAAATGAAACGATGCAAAATGGTTTTGATCCACAGGGACAAGTGTATTTGACGGAGTTGGAATTTTACTTTGTAAAGCAAGGTAAGTTTTTACTGAATGAAATTAATTTAGAAAGATGTGAGGAAAGAACATGGGCTTCTCAAAGTGGAAAAAAAAAATTAAGCAAGAAAATGCACAGAGAGATTTGTGTTGAAGGAGATACACAGCTTGAAGCTGTTTTTAAATGCATTTCCCACCCTATCTTTCAGATTGCACCTTATCCCTTTCTCCTACTTTAGCACATTAGCTTAAATGAGTCCCACCAATGAGTCCCTAATTCTCTTACTTATGTATCCAAGTAAGAGCAGAGAGCAGTCCCTTGGTAGGAGGAATGTACAAAGGTCTCTTGTCTAAATGAATTAAATAACTGAAGATACCAGAAACTCATAAATTCTTTCATATTCCTGAGTATCAAATCAGATCCTATGCCACCATTAAAAACAGCTTACCCCAATATTTAAGGTGGCTCTCTTTCCTGAGTTCCTTCTTTCCCACGGTTTACTGGGAAAGGCTTCAATAGAACTTCAAAGTATGAAGAGAAGTCAATTAAATATGCATGGGGGGGATCACATCCATCTACCTGATGCTGAAGATGAACTGGCCCTAGCTTCATGCAAGACAAGCACCTTAACCTCATACTATTTCTCCCTGGACTGAGTAAATTATGTTAAGATGTTGGTTTTCCATAGAGGAGCTACCAAAGATCCAGCTTATCCTCTGTATAAGAACTATGTGCTGAAACTAGGTAAAGGAACAAACATGGTAACTTCTCATCTGTATTGCAAACCATAACACCCAACAGGATTGAGAGAGAGAGAGAGAGGGGGAGAGGGAGGGAGGGAAGGAGAGATAGAGAGGGAGAGAAAGAAGGAGAAAGAAGAAAAGTGCCTCCCACAGAGACAGGCCAGGGATTGGGGCTCGGGTGGTGGCAAGCGAGTAAAGGGGCACATTGGTGGTGGTAAATGTGTACTAGTGGAGGGAAGGGTGTTGGAACACTGCGTGACTGAAACCCGATTATGAAGGTCTTTTAACTGTATTGTATAGTGATTCAATAAAATCAATTAAAAACAAACAACCCAGTGTATAGAAATGCATTGTCTTCTCTTTGCTTTGTTGTGAAACTTGAGGTATCATTTGCTTAGCGATACCCCAAGTGAAAGAGGCGACCAAGAAGAGAGGAAGGTCTCGGGATCTATCCTTTCCCCTCTTGTTTCAAAGCAATAGCAGTGTTCTGCGTAGCACTGCCTGTGAATTCCACAAGAGAAAACCATTTTGGGCATCGTTCCAATGGGTGCAAGAATGTGTTGGGGGTCACTCTCTGTAATTATTTGCTGTAATTCCACCATGCGTAGTGAGCAAAACAACCTGCTGTCAAGCCCCCACATTTGGGGGGAAGAGTTCAGGGGTGGAGGAAAGTGGTACTGTGAGGCCTTAAATTCAAACCTCAGGCAGACAGAAGAGCAATGTCCAAGGTGAAGAGAAATCAGAGGCTTTAAGGATTTTTTGGGTCCACCCAGCAATGCTCAGGGTTAACTACTGGCTCTGAACTCAGAAATTACTATTGGCAGTGCTTGGGGACCATATGGGATACTGGGGAATGAACCCAGGTCAGTTTTAGGCAAGGCAAAAGCCCTACCCTCTGAACTAAGACTCCGCCCCCTAACTGAAGCTTTAAGACACAAAGAAAATTGCTAATTTCATGCAAGAAATATTCTGAGCACCTACTGGTACTTGGAATTATACCAGATGCCCTCCACCAAGAGATGAATAATATTCAAACCATGGCCAAGAGGAACTGGAAGTCCAACCATCAAATATCAACAACCATGAAGATGTGCGCTCAGAATGGACCAGGGAACATGATGAGCGGGAAGCGACTCATTTGTAAGCACCACTTGAAATGAATTTTAAAGAAAAAGAGGGTTGTCCAGGGGAAGGAAGAATCCTCCCATCCGAAATAACTTTACTGCAGGGAATCTTGTGAAAGGAGCGAATTGCCCCTAGTGAGGACTTTTGCCATGCACACACAGGCAGAGGTACGCAGCCATTTATTTCAGAAACACTGAACTCAATTCAAAAGATGTTAGACCTAAGACCCAGTGTTTGATAAAAACATTTTATCAAATGTTTTTCGGGATGCCCCATATCTGTGACCCACACAACGGGAGTTTTGAGAAAAGCATCTTTTTTTCCTTGTCACTAAAATAGACTTTGAGTTATCTTATTTCTTTAAAAAAAAAATTGTACCTGTTAGTAGAAATAAGGGCATATGGATAAATAACAACAGGACTATTAAGGATGATAGATGTGAGTTGTGGTATAGCATGTAATTGCAAAAGATCGTAACATTTAGAAATTGCTCTTTCCTGGTAACGTAGTCAAGAGGCAGTCAAGTACTAAACAGATAACAAAAATGAAACATTGCTAGTCACCAGTAATTGGGCACTTCTGTGCCTGTCACGCTCGCTCAAGAGACAATTCTTGAACTTGCCATAAGTCCAGTCCAAGCCCAAGGTACCAGAACAATATCAATGAACAAAAACTATAAAAATGTCACAAGCAAAACATTTATCCAGATGGGAGTTCCTTTTAGGCTGTGGGTCAAAGGATGACAGTAAGCACGTTTGATGGCCAATTAGGAGCCTCAATCCTTCATAGTCAGCCTCGCACAGGTGCCTCAAGTTCACCACACTTTGGGCAGGTCACAGGAGGTCTCATTGAAAAATCAAGACAGAGTATACGGTAGACCCAGATGTGCTGCTTTCTGGTTAGTCAGATTCTCCTTTGCCCTGGCACAGACCTGAACGCGTGCAATTACTGGAAGCCACTGTAGCTGAAAGGCCCGCCTCCACCATCCTCCAGAGGGAAGGTCAGTGAATTAAATAGAAGCTAGAGGCAGGGGTCAGAGTTGAACCAGGCCCAGGGAAAAGTCCCAGAGAGGGAGGGGAAGCAGCAGCAGCTGCTCACCTCTATACAAACCCCTCCAGGCAGGGGCAGGCCCTCCTGGCCAGACTACAAAAAAGAGACTTGTTGCTCCCACTGTCGCACAACTACAGCTAAACTGAGGTGAGAAAAAATAATTAGGTCCCAAATCTACATTAAAACATTTTTGCAGGATTTTGCTCTTGAAGTGGAAGCCTGTTCCCACCAGGTCTATTTTTAACCATTTTATTTTAAAGAGATCAAAAAACCTTTTCATGTTGAAATTTCTCAGTAGGATATTTTACTGTAATGCTACTTAAAACTAACCTAACAATGACGAAGCAGAGGGACTTCGTGAGCATCGTAGGTCTGCGGGGAATGGACAGGCCCACCCCTTCCCTGCTGGCGCAAATGGTGATGAGGTTGATTTCCATCCAACTGAACCAGACAAGCATTTGGTTTGCGAGCCACACCCAACTGTGTTCCAGGATCGTTCCTGGGGGCTCCGGGGACCATACACAGTGCCAGAAATGAAATCCAGATAGGCTGTGATCAAGCCAAGAATCCTTCCCACTGTACTAACTTTCCAGTCCCTCAACTTTAATACTTTTTATTTTTTAATTCATTTTATTTTTGGTAGGGGGAATTCCTGGTGGTGGTCAGGGAGATGCCAAGGAATGAACTAGGGCTGCTGAATACAAAGCAAGTGCTCCAGCCTGCTGAGCTAAAAGCATTAACATTTTCCCTCTAAGGGGCTGGGTAGTCCAACAGGGAGGGCGTTAGCCTTTCATGGGGCTGACCCAGGCTGGAACCCCAGCACCCCGTATGGTTCCTCAGCACCACCAGGATTAATTTCTGAAACCCCTGAGCATTGCTGGGTGTAACCCAAAAGCGAACAAATAAACATAAATAATATATAAAAAAAATTCCCCTCTAAGTCAGGTAGAAGCAAGATTTCAAGTCATTGGGGCCAAAGCAATAGTACAATGGGTAGGACATTTGCTATGCACTTGGTCAACCTGGGTTCGATCCCCAGCATGCTATATGGTCCCCCGAGCACCACCAGGAGTAATTTTTGAGAGCCAGAAGTAACCACCAGGTAATCACTGAGTATGGCCCAAAAAAACAAAGCAACAACAACATAACCAGCAAAAGCCTTCAAATGGAAAAGCTTTCAAAACAAAAGGTGTCAAGTGATTGATCTCATTTTGGTTATAAGAAACTAAAATCAAGACTTAGCTACATAAATTCACCTGAAAAAAAAGAGAGCTACTTGGAAGTAAATGCTGTAAGATCCTTCTGTCTCCAAATATCTAGTGAACGTCTACTACGTATCATGGCACCTGAGATAGATCATTGAAGATTCCTTCCATAAGATACTTTTATTTTAATTTATCATCAAATAGTACAATGATGCTGTAGAAATGAGGTGTCTTAGTCTAAGGCTTGTTACAACACTGATTCTGTTTAAAGCCTCACGAAAGGCTAATTTGAGGTGAATCAGGAAAAGAGAAAGATTTTTAAAATCACCTATCAATGCAGACAGAAAAGTCTGCTGACCTAACTGAACATGGCCCAACAAGCTCCCTTAGTTCCATAATCACACAGGACCAGGTTTCCAACCTTGCTGTGATTTCATTCTTTGAACAGACAGTCCTGTACGATGGGGTGGAATGGCAGTCAGCTTGGGTTGATATTTGCTGCCATGCAACTGACCCCATAAATCAACAGTTTTCAAGCAGTAAGACCAATGTGGGCTGGCTGAGTACTGTGATTTAATCTTCACTACAAGATCCAGGCTTTGTAGTAGCTTCAAGACATGAGTGTTTTCACAGAGAAAGAGGAGACAATGGAAAAGCCTTCAAAGATTCTTCAATGTTCTTCAAGAGGGACACAGTGACTTGAAAGCCAGTTTCATTGGCCTAAGCAGGTAACAGCTTGAGGTCAATAGGAGCAAGAATGTATTATTCACCCACAGGTGGGAGTGATGAACAAAACGATGAATGATGGGTATTGGAGCATTCCTCAGATGCAACCAACTTCCCAAAAAGGAAGTATTTCCAAGCCTTCAATTTCTTCCCAACTTGTGATTACTATTAAATTGTAACTGATTCTTCTGAAGGGAAATAACTCCCTTTCACCTCTTAATTCCTCCCCAGGCCAGAAATACATAGGATGTCAAAAGAAACAAAAACAGCGCTTGGAGAAGTGTGAGTAGACTAATTTTTCCTTCTGTGGTTAGATGTCAAACAATTTCTTTGCCTCCCTCAATCACTCCTTTTCACACAAGAAAGAAGGAGCTCATGAAATTGCAGTGTGGGAGACAGCATTTTACTTTGCTGCTAGTAAATTCATCCTAAGACTTGTGTGATACTTCCACTAAGAGGGGGAGAGAAAGAGACTAGGGCAATTCACACACTTCTGGAATTTTCATTCTGCAGCAATTAAGTGGAATTGTATTACGGGAAAGACAGGCCTTCACAATTTGAAAGGGCATCCCAGTTTCTTAGCAACATGCCAAGGAATACACTTCAGGAATCAGCCGCTCCAGCTTATACCTGGCATTAAAATATTTGCTACTTATTGTAGCCACCCCAAGACTTGAAATGGTGATTCTACATTAGCTGAACCTAAAAGACAAAGTTACTCTTTGGTGTGTTTACATGTTTTCTTGATGGATTGTAAACTCTAAAGGAGCGCGAATAGGGGCCGGAGCCATAGTCCAGCGGGTAGGGCGCTTGCCTTGCAAGCGGCCGGCCTGTGCCGGCCTATTCCGGCCTGGGTTCAATCCCCGGCATCCCATATGGTTCCCCCGAGCACCGCCGGGAGTAATTCCTGAGTGCAGAGCCAGGAGTAACCCCTGAGCATTGCTGGGTGTAACCCAAAAAAGCAAAATAAATAAATAAATGAATGAATGAATGAATGAATGAATGAATAATATAAATAAATAAAAATAAAAGAGTGCGAATAGAAAAACAAGGGCAGGGGAGAGTTAAGTCAGAGCCCAGGATTTCCCCGAAAGACACAAAGCAGAATGAGGAAAGACTCGTTCACCTTTGATCACTTCTAAAAAGATATCGTAAAAATTTCTGGGTTGGTATTCTTTAAACAACTTGGGGTAGAGAGAGCCTCCTGCTACAGTGAAAATCCCTAAGTCACGGAGCTTAGGTCAGGGGCTCAGTGAACAATCTGTCCAACTTTTCTACAGCTTGGAGAAATATATGGAGGAGGTGGGGGCTCCCAAATGGTGCTCGGCACCATCTGGGGACTCGACTGGGGATTCTCAGTCAACCAAGCTAGAGGGGCAAGGAAGGGCCTGAGGATGCGAGGGTGCTCAGATCCTGCAGTGCTGGGGATATCCAAGTCAGCCAGGCAGTGCTGGAGTCTTCCAAGACCACACCCTGTACCACACAAGGTCCCTCAGGGACTGCACCCATGATGCTATGAGGGGACTGTATGGTGCTGGGTGGATCAAACCTAGCCTAGATGCGCTTTAACTGTGATATTATCTCCTGGTCCCCGAGATTTGAGAATTCACATGTTTGAATTCATTTATATTAAAAAATATATTTTTTATTAAAACATTTATTTATAAACGTTAGGGGGCATATAAAGTAAACCCCAAACTAAAATAGTCTTTCAAATTCCAAAGGCCAACTCTCCTATAACTGATCAGGAGTTGAATTTCTTGCTTTGAATTAGGTGTGAGGTGTTTAGAACAAGTCTTCTTATAAAATAGAGCCACCTGGCAGAAATGAAATGTGTATCACTCAAAGGTATGAACAACAACGGCAAGAATATTGGTGAAGGGTTTGGAAGTAATCTACTATTTGTTACTTCATCTGTTAACTATTTTTAGAAAAATTGGTCCCTGTTGGCACCTCTGGGGGTCGTGGAGATACAGTAATTCTGTACACTGAAACCATATACATGAACACGAACTATAACAATATTAAATAACAATAAAATATAAAATAAATTAAATCCAAGTCCCATTAGAACAGCACCACTAACTGTCCGTATACTGCTATGCCTTTCTTGGTGCGAATAATGGCAGGCAAAATAGACAAAAACATAACCAGCAAGGCATGTAAAGCCAAAAAAAAATATTTACTATCTAGCACTTCAAAGCAAAGTTCTAGACCTTTACAATATCCAAAGCTCCTGAAGGGAGCCTGGCTCTTCAGGAGCTCCACCAACACACAGTGGATGAATGAATAAATATCTCTCGCTTCTTCACCCAGTCTGCTGGGTGGCTCAACATTTGCTGCAGGCCGCAATGTCTTGCAACCCAGGAAGCTGATTGTTCACAGTGACACAGAAGTTAGGCAGGATGAGTCAGCGAGCTGAGCAGACCAGACCACTTCTGTGGTTCCCGGACCGAGGCCAAGCCCCACACAGACAGCTGGTTTGGAGCAACATGGAAACCAAGCCACATTTCTGCAAAGGCTATATTGGGGCACTCCAAACACAACAAAGCTGGCAGATCTCAAAACCCAAGTCACTGCTTGTCCTTAAAAAAAGAAAAGTAAGTGTAGGTGGGCTGAGATGTGCTATGTCTTTCCCCCTGCAGCAGGTTGGCAGTGATTTTTGTGGTCCAAGAGATGAGGTGGCCTGAACAGAAGGAAACCACGAGGCCACGCCCATTGCTCTGCCCCAAGTAGGGTTCACCAAGCGCACAACCTACTCACAGACAGCTTCTTCCAAGAGGTCCCAGGACTGTCCTGGACTAGCTCTGCCTCTTCAGACATTACTTTTAATGGAAACACATTACAAAGTCAAGCAATGGGGGCCGGAGCAATAGTACAGCAGGTAGGGCATTTGCCTTGCATGCGGCAGACCCGGGTTCGATCCCTGGAATCCCATATAGTCCCCTGAGCACCGCCAGGAGTTGTTCCTGAGTGCAGAGGCAAGAGTAACCCCTGAGCATTGCCAGGTGTGACACAAAAAGGAAGGAAGGAAGGAAGGAAGGAAGGAAGGAAGGAAGGAAGGAAGGAAGGAAGGAAGGGAAGGGAGGGAAGGAGGAGGGAGGGAGGAGGGAGGGAGGGAGGGAGGAGAGGGAGGGAGGGAGGGAGGGAGGGAGGGAGGGAGGGAGGGAGGGGAGAGGAGAGGAGAAGAGGAAGAGAGAAGGAAAGAAGGAAGGAAGAAGAGAGAAGGAAAGAAAGAAAGGAAGGAAGGAAGGAAGGAAGGAAGGAAGGAAGGAAGGAAGGAAGGAAGGAAGGAAGGAAGGAAGGAAGGAAGGAAGGAAGGAAGGGAAAAAGTCAAACAATGATATATTGAATGGGAAAGAGACAAACCCAATGATCTGCATTCTCCCACCTAACTCTCCCCATTCCTATTCATGCAGGTGCCTGGGGGGGGGGGGCTGTCTACTCTGCTGCAGGAAGCTGTCTGCTCAGAGACCACAGAGTGGCTGGAATCTGAGCAGACATCCTTTGATAAGCATTAGTAGGTAACCTGCGGGCAGGCTGCAGCATACATTTAGCATTCTGAAATACAGGAGAAAGTTTCCTTCCAGGAGACAACCAAGTCTTCCTGCTAGTAAGGTGTGAGTCTCTTTCTGTCCTCACAGGTGTGGGCTTTTCATCCTCTCCACTAGAAACATGGGAACCTGGAGAGGGTCAGAGGGACAGGAAAAGAAATCACTCTGTGTCTTCAAAGAGATTTGAGTTTCTGCTGATGTAAGTAGAGGTTAATAAATGACTCGAGCTGAAAATGGCCATCGACTTGAAGCAACAGATTCTGCTTGGGAAATTCCTTCGATCTGTTGAAGCATGAAAAGAATGAGACAGAAACTTTGCAAGCCCTCCTCTCTCCTTTCTCCACTCCATTCCCAGCGCCTTTTCAGACAAGTCTCAAACACACCCCCCCCCACCCCACCCCCACCCAAAAACACACATACAAGACATGAAGGGACAAAGGGCTGGCGAATATCCCCAAGGGAGCCACACAGGTGACTTGCGACTGAATTCACTCTCAGGCCACCCAATGTTGGCACTGGCATCTCTAGGCAGTGTTGGAAGCAGCGCTATGCTTTGGCAAGAAGTCATCAGTGCCAAGTGGCTTGGTGGTCAGTGTCTTTACGCCACCCATTTCAACATGCTTTTTCCTGCTGATTTTGATACCTGGCTGCTATTGCCCCTTCCAGGACTAGCTGATTCCTAGAAAGATGCCCCACGCTCAGCCCCCTGGGTAACCCTGAGCCCCCAGGAATTATAATGATCTTTTCAAAAACAATTATCTCCTGGTATGTTGGCCTCACCATATCTGAATAATAAAACCTGCATTTTAAAACACCACCCAAGGATGAACAGCCACTAATTACAGTAAACACACAGCAAATTCACATCAAACACATCACGCTTCAAATTATGATTGTGCCATTACTGTAGAAGTCTGCACACTTCCCTTTAACAGCATGATGGAAATGGCCTCCCCTCCCCTTTTCTTTTATTGAGCTAAAATGAAACTACCTGAGTCCCACTAGCATCTAAATATTCACCTGCTGGGTTGCTTTATTAAACAAGCACTTAGAAGAAGGGGGTGGTGGTGATGGGGAAGTGGGTGGGTGTGGAACAAGCTACAGGCTGCAAGATTAATAAAAGCATAAACTTGCCATCACGTCCATTCTTCTCTCCACCTTTCCATAATAAGAACATGACTCAATTTCCCATGATTAGCACACAGATATAAATTTGCTTTCCATAAAGTACAAATGTGTTTTTGGCTTAAAAGTGGGCCGGAGAGATTGTACAGCAAGTAGGGTGTTTGCTTGCATGAGTCTGACCCAAGTTCAATCCCTGAATCCCATATGGTCCCCTGATCAGAGCCAGGAGTATCCCGTGAGCATCACCAAGTGTGACCCAAACAGCCAAAAAAAAAAAAAATCAAAATTCAACACAAAAAGTTTCCTGGTTAATACAATCTCTGGGGTACTCCCCACCCCCAATTCTACATTACATTTAAAGTAAACAGAGCCACAATTAGTACTACATTTTGAACATTCCAAACATCAGGTATGATCCAAGTATAGAAAAAAGGGGTTAAAATATAATACACCATCAATATACTCTTTAGGATGGATCTACTGAATAATCAACCTAGTAAACCTCACTTATCTTAATACATTCATACCAGGTGTTGTTATATTGTATAAGTAAAAATGAAGACGAGAGCTTGCCTATAAGACTATCATGAAAATAACCCAGCTACATAAAAATGTTCTATATTCAATGCTTCTTAACATCAAAGATCAAAAGCCATTCTAGCAATATTGATATTAGTACTGGTGGTGGAATACAACTTGACCCTAAAATTGACCTTTCTTCTACAAATGAAAGAAACAGTGAAGGAGCATCTAGATGCACGACCCTGAGATACACAGTCAAATGTCAGTATCTTCAATAGGTTCATAACAGACTGTCATCAAAGAAAATGATCCATTTCTTGGCTCAAAACATGGACCTGGAGAGCCCCATTCATTTTTTTTTCTGCTCCTGTCTCAATGCCTCTGGAATCCATTCTCATGTTCTGAGGACACCCAACGCTTTGTTCCAATAGCTACATATTCACTCTTTGGACACCAAGGAGATAATACAGCAGGTAGATGACTTATTTGCTTTGCACATGGCCACTCAAGTTCTATTCCAGGCATCTTAAAGGATTCCCCAAGCACCATCAGGAGTAATTCTTGAGTGCAGCGCAAAAGTAACTTCTGAGTATGGCTGGATGAGGACCTCAAAACAAAAACAACAATAATGAAAAGAATTCACTCTCTAGGGGTGGAGAGCAGTGAGCAGTCATCTAATCCAACTGTGTATGCTGGAGCCATGCCAGTTTCAGTCTTCTGAGCAGAAATTTCTGTTGTCTCCTCCAGCAAACACTGATCCTCAGTCTTTTTTTTTTTTTTTTTTTTTGCTTCTTGGGTCACACCTGGCAATGCTCAGAGGTTACTCCTGGCTCTGCACTCAGGAATCACTCCTGGTGGTGCTCAGGGGACCATATGGGATGCCGGGGATCGAGCCTGGGCCAGCACAGGCTGGCCGCATGCAAGGCAAACGCCCTACCTGCTGGGCTATCGCCCCGGCCCCTGATCCTCAGTCTTTTTAAAAAAAAATTTTATTATACCACGGTGAGACATACAATTACAAAGGTGTTCATAATTGGTTCTTGGTAATACAGTATACCAGCACCCATCCCTCCACCAGTGCCCCATTTCCACCACCAATGTACCCCACGCCCTCCCGCCCACCCCCAGGCTGCCTCAATAGCAGGTAGCCCCGTTTCCTCTCTTTCTCTCTCTCTCTGTCTCTGCATCTCTCTCCCTCTTCAGTCTTTAATGTAGTATTAGGAGATGAACATTTGGGATAGTGAATACATTGAGAAGTTTGGGGTACTGACCTGGTTTGAGGTATCAGTGACAAGTTGTATGACTGTATAGAAATCCAATGTAGTGTGACTTCACAGTCTCCGTTTTGTGTTCATTTGACAGATCTAATATTACATGTGTATGAATTTGTTGTGGACCAAGAATGAGATGATACATTTGTTGAAAATCTGACACACAGCAATAAGAAAATGGCAACTACATTGCACGTAAAATAATACCTTGCAAGTGAGCTGGCTCCACAACAAAGTACTTTGGCTATTTCAGCAATTAAAATCCTCTCTGACAGTGCAAAATGGACCTCCTGACACAGCACTGAACATAGTCTATGATGAATATTCCTACTAGGATTTCAGAGTTAGTTTCTTTCCATCTCAATGTGAGCTCGAAAAGCACTGCCCAAGTGACTTGTCAGTCAATTTAATTTTACAAATATTTGGCGGCTACCTATGGTGGCCTGCATATAAAAACGAGGGTGATTATTCCTGCTTTCCAAGACAGAGTAGCTCCACTGACTTAGCAAACATTTACTAAACTGAATGTCAGCGCTATAGCATAGGTGACTGACTCACCTACAGATTGGCAGAGTACAAAAAAAATGTCAAAATCAATGGAAAGCTATCCCTGAGGGATAAGAGAGGTATTTATCCAGTCATCAGGCAAGACCAATCAGGTACTTCCAGATCTCGGCCTTTTGCTCAGAACTCTCACTGGGCTCAAGCAAGCCACTTAGAGTCGTCTTATTTACCCACTTCACTAGGCGGCTTTTCATGATTTATTCTGGGTTTTCAGGAGTTCCCACCTGGATTCTCCGGTTTTTGGGTCACCGGCGTGCTCGGGGTTACTCTGGCTCTGCCTCGGATTACTCTGGCCTGCTCGTGGGCGGGCGCTCAGGAGCTACTCTTATGCTAAAGGGAACCATGAAAGCACCAGGGATCCAATCTTGGTGTATCTCTCCAGCCCAAAGTAGGCTCTGTACCTGCTATGAGGGTACTTAGATATAAATTACACAAGGGTTTCAACAGTCCTTGGTTTAAAACCCATGTAATTAATGGAGAGAGATTAAAATCTATGGGAAAGACTGTGAATAGAGTGCTTGCCTTGCACACAGCCAACCTGGGTTTGAACCCAGGTTCCTGATAAAGGCCCCAGCACCTCTGGGTGTGACCCCAACATCCCCAGAAAAAAAAGAAGAAAAGCAACCTGAAATCTGAAGTTAGACTGTCAGTTTAAATTGTCAGTTTGTAACTCAACTTTACAATTTATCATCTTTAGACTTTAGGCATCGAAAATTATCATCTTTTAGGCATCGAAGAAATAGCTAAAAGGACAAAGAACCTCCAGCTCTGGGCACATCTCTTCGACTCCACTGTTCTCCCAGCATTAACATATGCCTCAAAGACCTGGGCCCTACGAAAGTAGGATGAGAATGCTATTCTGGTTTCCCAGAGAGGAATCGAAAGAGCTATGCTTGGAATATCACGCCTCACTCAAGTGAGAGAAGGAATCTGGAGCGCCAACCTCCGTCGCTATTCCAGAATCAGGGACGCTGTCTCGTTTGCCAAGGCATCAAAAAATCAGATGGGCTGGACATGTAATGCGATTTGGAGATGACCACTGGACTAGAGCCGTTACCGACTGGATCCCACAGGATGTCAAAAGATCAGATGCGCCCTCGGGGTAGAATCTTTGTCAAGACCCTGAAGGAACGCTGGGAGGCTCTTCATATTTCTGACTCAACCAGATGCCATTGGGCTACATTGGCACGTGATAGGGTCCAATGGAAATGTTACTGGCGCCCACTAGAGCAAATCAATGAATAACGGGATTCAAGTGATCAAGTGATCTTTAGACTTTGGGCATATTAATCTCTTTAAGTTTAGTTAACCTCAACTAAACTTTTACAAAATAGAAATTAAATCATGGGATGCATTCCACTGAGGATACAACTTGTCCTGAGCAGTTCAACTGAGCAAGTTTCACCCAAGCAAGTTTTCTTTTTTCTTTTTGGGTCACATCCGGCGATGTTCAGGGGTTACTTCTGGTTCTGTACTCAATAATTACTCCTGGCAGTGTTCAGGGGCCATCAGGGGCCATATGGGATAGGGATTGAACCTAGGTAGGCTACGTGCAAGGGAAATGCCCTACCCGCTGGACTATCACTTCAGTCCCCTAAGCAAGTTTTCTTTCCATGTAAAGAGATCAACTTTGTGCTAACTTTTGTAAGGGTCAACAAATATGTTAATTTTCTAGGTTGTACCTTAATTTTTAAAGACATCTCAGGGCTAATATTTCTTTAGCTAGATCTACTGGCCTATTGGGAATGGTGTTTCAGTGACTGAGACACCATTTTATTCTGTCTCTACTCAGAAAGGTCACATCATGTCAACCTTCCAAAGACACTGCAGAGCTCACCAGTAGCCAATCCTTTTCTTTTTTCCTTCAGCAGCTTCTCTCTGATTACTGATCTGACTTCTCTTTTGTCAAATGTCTCCCATTTTAGGCAGTGGTTTTGACTGCTGGTTTACACACTGGTACTGGCAAGCAGGTACAAAAAAGCTGAAAAGCCAGACTTAAAGGGTTCTTGAAAAACTGAAAATGATGGGGCTGGAGCGATAGTCCTGCGGGTAGGGCATTTGCCTTGTATGCAGCCGGCCCAGGGTTCGATCCCCGGCATCCCATATGGTCCCCCGAGGACCGCCAGGGAGTAATTCCTGAGTGCAGAGCCAGGAGTAACTCCTGAGCACCGCTGGGTGTGACCCAAAAAGCAAAAAAAAAAAAAAAAATGATAATGAGGAGCCAGAGAGATAGTCCAAAGGTTCAGGGCACACCTTGCACGCTGCCAATCCCAGTTGGATTCCTAGCGTTACATCGCTGCCAGGCACTGCTAGGAACTGCCCTGGGGGCCTCTGAGTGTTGCAGGGCTCAAGCAGCACCACATCCTCAGACCCCTGCATTGACCCACTGGCCACCCAAGTACTTACTGCTTGAAGGTGCATCCTGTCCCCTGAAAACTGATAATGATGTGACTTTGATTTAATAAATTTTATACTATTTCTCTGAATACACATTTTAGGAATACATTTAAAAAAATTCTGCAGACTTGCAGGACCCAGGTAAACACAAAATGTCAGTGGGAACACATGCCATTTCATAGAGATTGTCTTTTTATGCTGTGTGGAACTGTCCCAAGATTATGGAGCTAATAAAAATAATCGGCACTATAATAAGAAATTAAATAATACAGTCACTTTTATATGGATTCATGATCCTTCTAGCTAGACATAACATGAGTCTCAAACCTCCAAAATTGGTTGCTTAATAGCTTGGGAAACAGACTGAATAAAGTAATATATTTTTCATTCCGTAAAATCACCACATACAGTCACCCCACAATATATTTCTCAGAATGGGCAATATGGGTAAATTAAGGGTCCAGAATGGTCCAGAGAAAATGAAATGTTTGTGGTCCCTCTGGTACTTGACCATTCTCTGTACTCATGCCTTCGCTAAATGTCACAGCTTCTAAGGATGTCAGAAGCTGGTGTCTGTCTAATTCTCTATCTTTCCCCAATTCTTTTTTTTCTTTTTTGGGTTCACCCAGCAATGCTCAGGGGTAACTCCTGGCTCTGCACTCAGGAATTACTGTTGGCGGTGCTTGGGGGACCATATGGGATGCCGAGGATCGAACCCGGGTTGGCTGTGTGCAAGGCAAACGCCCAACCGGCTGGACTATCACTCCGGACCCGAATTCTCTTTCAAACATGGCTTATTTAAAATATCTCACTTCTTCCTTCCTTGACTGCCTCATATCTCCCTACGTTTAGATTCTGATAATATCTCTTGTCACTCAGCACTTACCTTTTGCTTCCGTAACTGGTAACACATATAAACTGGATTCCAATATCAGCTTGGCCAAAATTTTATGCTTTTCCTACTATGAGCTATATAATCCATGCACCACCCTGTTGCCCAAGCATACATCTAACCTGATAATGGTCAAAGAATCACTTTAAACACATTCTTAGTCTTGATAGAAGCACACCAAGCGTCCCCAAAGAGGCAGTCTAATTTCCAAGAAAGGCACTTTATAATTTCTTCATCCCTTTCTCCTGTCTATAAGAGGGAAATATTATGATAGCTGAAATAGGGGGCATCCATCTTGGACCCTATGGTGGAAACTCTGTTGAGTGAGTGAGGTACAGCCACCCCAGAGGAGGAGCCTGGACATCTGCTGACCATGAGAGCCTCTTTACAACTATGAACTGCTTCTACGGAGGTTTTGTCTAGAACAAAACAATGTTTTGTTTGAGACAAGGTTTCCTTGAGATCTCTGCCAAAGGAGCTATTCATTACCCTCATACTATATACTATTTATCACCTTAAATCTGTAATTCAAATTTGAAAAATTCATATACTGTGAGTACACAAAACATATCTACAACAGAGTTGTCTCTAGGGTTATATCTTCTGTAGCTCACACTGCAGTTTTTAATCTATAACCACCAGAACAAAGTTTTCCTCAAAGTTTGGGGTTGCTTCTCAGGTGACTTTGCATTATCAGGGGGCTTGTAGAGAGACTGGCTCAGGAGAACCCAATCAATCATTGAAGAATGTCATCTCCATGGTGATATGC
The DNA here is from genome assembly GCA_021461705.1 of Cryptotis parvus. NCBI lineage: Eukaryota > Metazoa > Chordata > Mammalia > Eulipotyphla > Soricidae > Cryptotis > Cryptotis parvus. The sequence goes on along the minus strand of JAJIBD010003328.1, from coordinate 98,253 downwards.
AAGTTCTCTAACATCAGCATCACTTTTAACCTCTGAATCCATGACTGTTCACAGAAAAGATGATCCAGAGACCTGTGTGATCTTGCTGACATAGTCAATATGATTCTCCTCCCCTTCCAGTCCTAGAAGTAGGAAAAATGACAATGGTCCCACATTTTGGAAGACACATTGGTGCACGGATATAAAAATGACCACTAGGGCTAACTGCAGAATAAATCTCAAACAAACACATTGCTCTGCTTTATAGCAAATATGATGCCCATGCTACGGATTACTCTGACAACTCTGAAAACTCCACTGTTGGACTCTTGTACGCAATGCACAGTTTTCATATAAACAAAATAGTGATTTCCCAGGACTGGAGCAAGAGTAGGTCCCCCAAGCATTGCCCGGGAATAATTTCTCAGAGCAGAGCCAGGAGTACCCCTTGAGCATGGCTAGGTGTGACCTTAAAAACCAAAAAAAAAAGAGATTTCCCTTAGAAAGTCACTTGAAACAGTATCCAAAACAACATGACCAAAAAATCTCACAATGTTGACTCTGAAACTTGGCAATGCATCTTTGACACCACAGGCACAAAAGGGCAAGAACAGTATTTGACTTCAGTAACCCTTTTGCTGACATATATAATGGAGAGTCACTCAATATTTGTTAAATATATATGTAAAAAGTCTGGGTTATTTGCCAGGGATGATGCAAAATTTGAATCATCAAGAACAGCAGTCCTCAGGTAGGGGAGATTATCCATCCCTAGAAGATGTCTATCATTATCTAGAGCGATTCTGACTACTGAAGTAAGGGATCAGGAAGTACAGACCACAAACCCTATCAACATTCTATAATGCAGAGGATAGCCTATGCAGCATCTAGCCGCCAAAGGCAACAGTGTTAGGGTTAAAGACCGGGTCTGATATTTGCCAGAGGTTATGGGTATTAAACTCAAGCTTGAACTTACAGAATGAAACCACTAACCTAGCACAGTGAAAGTTCAATACAGAGAAAGCAAAGGCCCGTGCTGCATGCGTGGCAGCCACTAGCAAGATCAGAAATAGCAGACAAGCAACACAAGATAGCCCCTTGACCACAAACTAGAAGACAACCCCTTCTCATGCAAAGGGAGTGTGATGGAGGAAGTTGGAACTGAGGTCAAGCAGCCAAATTCTGCTATCAGGAGAGTATTCAAGACCAGCTGATCAAGACCTGGGCGTGGAGGTGGGGTGAATCACGAATGATGACTGCTTAAATTTTTATTGAGGGAATTAATGAAGTTCTGGTCGATGGATTTGGCTGCAAAGGACAACCTGATGGTGACATTGCAAGACAGCTTTAAGGATGTCAAAGCAGCCAATGTCTCTTCCAGCGTTATACAAAGGCAAGGAGGAAAGACCTAGATCATAAGTTCTGATGATAAAAGCAGAGCAGTCATAAATTTTCATAGACCCATAAAAAAAAAGAAAAAGAAAGTGAGGCTGAAATAAGCAGGAAGGATCAGACGACAGAGCAAGCTCAGAGTAAGATGGAACTCAAGGTTCAAATCTTCCAATTACTCAGTTTACAAAAGTGCCTCAAGTCCACCACTGAACTGAAGCCAAAAGGAACGAGTAAGTTTAGGGTCACAGGACCTCTTATACAGTGGTTTCCAACTTCTGGCCCAGAGACCAATAATGGGCCACATTACTGGAATATAAAGACTGAAAGTCACACCCGTCTAATGGAGTGGTTGTTAGCCCCCAGACCATGAACCAGTGCTCGTGTGTAAAAATTTGACAACTCTACTCATAGCAACTTCCATTCCACAAGATTCGAATATTCTATCTAGCCACTCACTTCTTTATTTATATTTTTGTTCTTTTAACAGAGATTTTGTTTCACTATAGCTCCATATACAAAACTATGGTCTGCAGTTTGAAAGGGAATGAGACATAACAGCTGTTTCTTCCCTGATCTTACAGTCTCCTGCACCACCCTCAGACGTGATCCCCCCCATCCACATCTATGCTCACAGATTCTAGCAACCCTCTTGGAGACTTTGGTTTTTGTTTGTTTGTCTTTACTTTTTTGGGTACACCTGCCAATGATTGGCTTATTTCTAAGCTCTGCACTCAGAAATAACTCCTGGGGACCGGAGTGACAGCACAGAGGGTAGGGCGTTTGCCTGGCACTCAGGCACCCGGTTCGATCCCCAGCATCCCATATGGTTCCCTGAGCACTGCCAGGAGTAATTCCTGATTGCAGAGCCAGGAATAACCCCTGAGCCTTGCCAGGAGTGACCCAAAAAGCAGGAAAAAAAAGAAAGAAAGAAGTCCTGGTGATGCTCAGGGAACCATATGGGAAGCCAGGGATAGAATCGGGTCAGCCAATGCAAGGCAGACAATAGTACAATCTGTACTATTGCTCGGTGCCTCTCTCGGAGACTTTGTAACTTGCAACTTACACTTTTATTAACTGTTAGTAAGGAACAAATGAGGTAAACACAATCAGCTTCCCCCATCCTGAGCGTGGTACCCAAGTACATCCCTAACCCCTCCCTGTTTCTTTTGCAAGCAGGTTGCCTGCCCTCGCTGGAGTCAGCTCTGCTAACAGAGGTCACAACCAGCCATCACAGGCCCCGCTGAGGACGGCTGTAAGACAGGTCAGTGGGGGTTTGCCTCAACATTTCGATTACAACTATAACTGCTCTCAAACACATGTAAAAGTCCTATCATTAAATTTAAACAGTCTGATGATATGCTGAACAAGACGACGAGAACGGCAAATAAATTGCTGTAATCTGCCATGCTGTCACTTAGCCTGCTCTTCAGCAGCTGTAATTGACTAATAGGATAATAAGGTGGCAGTTTACAAATCTGAAAGCTAGACTCCTTTGTTGGAAATGCCCTTGAGGGGAAGGGAAAAAAAATCCAGCTCCAACTCAGAAAGACGAAGTGGGTGGCAGACAGATGCATTCTCATCCTGGACTCCGTGTTTAGATGCTTCTTGACAAAGTCAAAGTTGCTGAGCACTTTTGCAAGAGCAGCAGCACCAGATGCTACCATATAGATTTCCCTTTTCAGGACCTGGTCTGGCAGAAGCGGGGGCTGGTTTCTGAGTTAACAGAAGCCAAAGTCTGGTTTCCCAACTGTGGTTCCTGGTTCCAGTTTAAACCATCACCAGAGCACTGGACATTCAGAGGAAAATTTCAGCCACTTCCCAGCATTCAGTGCTGTCTGGAGACTTATGAGCCAGGTTTCCAATATACACAGTTGGGATAATGCCCAAAATAAAGGGTCTCAATTGCGGGTGAAAATTTTTCCAACTGGAGAGAAAATTACTAGTAGGGGTACTACTGATACAAAGTACCAGCAGAATGACTGTGGGATTCTGAGTGATGAGGCCAGCGGGCTACAAAAAATGACGAGCTGGGCACAGTTTAGGAGACAAAGCTGAGAGAAAAGGAAAACACCAAGGCCTCTGGTCTGAGCAACTCAGAGACAGAGCTGCTAGCTAAGGCAGCACATTGGGGAAGAGCAAAGAGAAGAAGCCAAGAGTTTGGTGCTGAAGGTGTTACTGAAAATATAATTATATACTTTGATTTAAACAAAAAAGATCTCAAGTATGTCTTCTAGACTTAAAATTGGAGTCCCAGGCCAGGGCCTCTGTCCTGGTTGGTTTTTAAATACTCATTTAATGGTAACCTTTAGACCTGCATGTTATCTACAAAGTACCCAATAAAAAAGAAGCATCAAAATGAATAAGCAAATGATAAAAATAAGACAGAGTCCCTATTAATTTTTGAACATTCCTGACAGTCACATATTTATATATAAAGATGTTTATACATAAAGCTGTTATATATATAATATATATATATATATATATATCACTCACACACACTTCATGTGTGCACTATATATACATCTACCTGTGGGTGTGTATATATGAGTAAGTTGCACACTAAGAAAGGGGTTCAGGGCTAGATGACATGCTCTCCTTTTCTCTTTGAGACTGGCCATTTCTTTCAGCACAAAGTGGTTCTGAGAGGTCATCTTTCTTATTTAAGTGAACCCTCCAGTAAATAACTAACTAAAATATTACAAGTATTCTGAGGTAAAAGGATAAATATTACCATTTTCTAATTCATCAAGCACTGAGGCATAGAAAATCCATTTGAACAAAAAAAAAAAGAAAGAAAGAAAAGAAAGGCCTCTGAGAACAACAAAGCCAGGCTATTAATACTGTGGGGTTAGATCAACCTGCTCCATGCCAAGGCCATATGGGAAGCTCACAGGGCGAATGCCATGAAGAAACAAAAGGTCTCTGACATTCTCCAAGGACAGCTAAGCAAAAATGGAATTTGGGCACTGAGGCAATTAACATCCAGGTTGACCTCTATGGGCACAGCAACCTAGATACACGATCATCAACGTTCAAGCAACATCGAATGTTCAAGTGTTCAAGGCTGTTCTAAACAGCCTCTGGTACCAAACCTCAGCTCTGCAGCAGGAGATAAACTCCTGCCACCCCCACTTTCGGCACCTCTCTTTCACTTTTACTGAGACTACCTGAGAACCAGCAAAGCTCACTGCCCCCAAAATATCCCTACCCAGCAGAACTGTGGGGAGTCAGGCAACAGGCTGACTGTAAGGTGAGAGGGTGGTGGAGATACCAAATCCAGGCCTGACTCCATGTCTGTTCTACAAGGCTGAAGGCAACAGAAGAGATACAGAGGAAAACACAAGCAAGACAGCCTCTGTTGCCAGTGGAGAGGCTACCGTGGCAGATCCTGTCCGTAGCAAACAGAATGCCTGCTAAGGAATATGCTTCATATCAACATTTCTCAATGCTCTATAGTTGGGCACACCTATGACCCCCTGTACAGCCCCAGGATAGCTCAAGGGGGCACAGGTGGAAATATGACAACTAGGGGGCCAATTGGTTGGATAGGAGGGCCACAGGAAGGAAAAAGGTCAGATGGGGGCGACAGTTGAGAAACAATGATATAAGTGATGCCACCTCCTATAACACAATGTCGTTTATTTATATATGTTTGGCCCACACCCTGCCAGTGCCAAGGGTCTGGCTTTACACTCAGGGATCACTTTGGTAGGGGTGCAGGGGACCATTTGGGGTGCTGGGGATTGAACACAGGCCTGCTACACTCGCAAGGCAAGAGTTTTATCTATGGTATGACCTCTCCAGGTCCACCCACAGTGCCCAGTTTAATGCTGCCACTCCATTTGGGAAGGAAAAGGTATCACAGAAGTAATGATAAGTGAGGAACAAAGGTGGGAATGTGCTATGTGTAGATATGAGAGTTGAACTGGGAGACAGACTCTAACCCAACTTGTCAAGGTCAAGTCTCATGATGACTGCAATGACTATCAACTTCTCGGGCTTGCTAGAGCAGCAGAGCTCAGCTCTGTCTATAGCTCAGACGGCATGATCAAAAGGCTGGAAACGAGGCTGCGATGATAACATCCTGGCTTGCCTGGTCTCAGTTCCAACAGACACCATGTGAAGATTTACCCTGGACTGGAGAAAAACACTTTTCAGTCCCCAAAACATCAGGCTGTCTCCGGACATAAACCAGTCACAGTAACATGAGCTTTGGAAAGGTTTCCCCTGTTTGGAGAGAAAATATCATCAAGTAAATGCTATTATTTATTGAATAGGCATGAGGCAGAAGGAATAAGGAAACTTGGATGGGCAGGGCACACGGAATCCCATTAGACAACAGAGTCTACTCTGAGCTGCAAGGAGTTTCGGGGATCTCAGAATTCACACAGTAAACAGCTACGCGCCAGACTGAAAGGAAGTCATTAAGACCCATCCAGCTCTCAGTTCTATATAAAAATGTTAGTGTTGTTAATTACCTTCCAATAATAATGTAAATTACAGAAAATAATGAGAATATTTTCCCATCAAACTAATAGGGAACTAGTATCTCCCGGTCTACCAGAATAGCCTAGGTAACGAAAAGGTTCTTACAACCCCATGTCACATGTCGTCTTGCTCTGTTTTTACTGCCTTGACTGCTGATCCACTCACTTCAAAGGTTCCCTGTTTGCTTCCTGGAGTAAATCCCACTCCTCTTGCTCTCTGCCTAGTCCATAACATGGATGGAAACACATAGAGCTCACTCTCTGTATACTGACATTTCTTTTCTTTCATTATGGGAGTAGGATGTTGGGGGGAGTCTCAAGCAGTGCTCAGGAAACATGAGGGTCCCTCTCCGTGATTCTCAGCCAGCTGCAAAGGTTAGGGTCCAGATGGGTTCAGTGATGCTGCTCGGGTCCCGCAATGCTCAGGACTTTCCAGGCCACTAGGAGCCTCCAGGACCACTTCCAGCAATGTGTGGGGATCATGTAGTACCAGGAGGTGAACTGAGGCTGGCTGCATGTAAGGCATGACCTATAACCCTACACAATCTCCCTAGTGTCTACACTGGATCTTTAAAAAAGGAGTTGCATACCCAGTCCCAAACAGAGATGTTTCTCTCCATAGTGAGTCACTGATCACTATAGGTGATCATAGGCATAAATATGGGCACCTGATAATACAACGGGTAGGGCACTTGCCTTGCACACAGCTGACCCAGGTTTGAGTCCCAGCAGACAATATGCTCACCTGAGCCCACCAGAAGTGATTCCTGATCTCTAAGTGGGCCTTCTCCTTCCCTCAAAAATAGGCCCTTAAGTAAAATATTAAAATGTGAAAGGGGTTCTGCATTTCTTTCTTTCTTTTTTTTGGGGCGGGTCACACTCGGCAATGCCCAGGGGTTTCTCCTGGCTCTGCACTCAGGAACTACTCATGGAGGTGCTCGGGGACCATATGGGATGCTGGGAATTGAACCCGGGCCTGCATGGACCAGCCACGTGCAAGGCAAATGCCCTACCTGCTGGACTATCACTCCGGCTCCAGGGTTCTGCATTTCTATTTTATGTTTATATATATCAATGTTTCATATTTCATACAGACATTTCAGATATTGCTATATTTTATATATAAAATTATTCATAAACATTTTACATAGATTTTCTGTTTTCTTAGACATCACAGAAATTGATAACATTAGTTGCTTTTACTTCTGTTTACATAGGGAATACATATTTCAAGGCTTTGTACATGAGAATCATGTACATAAACACATACAAATGATTATGTGCATACAGACATCAATATGGATTTTTTTAAATACTTTGCACCCTGAACCAGGTTTACCTTAGGCAAAAAACTCACCCTGTTAGCATATTAACACCCAAGTATCTTGAAGACATTTAACTCATTCTTTGCACTTTCATACTTTGGTCCGGGAGGAATTGAAAATTGGCCAAAAAGAAACAAAGAACACTGGGGTAGGGGAGGGGCTGTGCTATGAGCCAGGGGGTGAGCTGGCCTTGTCAGAGGTACCAGGGAATTAGGTTGGAGGCCATTCATTAACCTTTATGCTGCCACTTCTCACAGACCCAGTTTCCTCATGAGTTCTGTGCTGTCCCTTACCCCGCAGCAAAGTGAATCCAAACCGAAATACTAAGCCCAGGAAGCTTGTGGAGGTGGATGGAGAGAGGGCACTTGTGGAGGCTTGAAACAGAACTTCCTCTGCGCATACCTTAATTCCATTCAGAGAGAGAAAAGAGAGCAGATAGGGGCAGTGCCTCCTAATTCACGTCCCTCCAGGAAGATTTGCTTTCCTGGGCATTATATGGCCCCTCTCTCCAGAGTGCTAACCTTCTTTCCTCCTCTGAGGCTACCTCACTAGCTCCTGACTTCATCATTTCTTCCAGAATTAAGAGTCCATTCTGCATCCTCCCTGCATCCTCCCAATTGCCAGTTATTCTGTTCCAGAATCCCCTGCTATGCAACTCTATTACAGTTTTCGACCAGGGAGGTTAGGGGTTATGCTTCTCTGATGCCAAAGCAGCCAATTAAAAACAAGGTAATTCAACCAAACTGGTTGTCTCCCTCCACATGGGACACAACTCACTGCATGTACTTTATGCATCTGTAAGTCGCAGTTTACAGAAACCCCAATCTGCCCACGAGAATTTCCAACCCTATCCAACAGGACCCAGAGTATGCATATGTTTTGCCTGAGATAAGCGATTTCAAAAGTAGCTGGAGGCCACGTAATGGTTAGGTAAACCTAGTCACAAACAGAGCAAACTAAGGACTTCACCACCTTCCCCAAGAACAGAAGCTCCAAGGCAAATTAATCTTTCCTACGCTCAGCAGTGTGAGAGGATCCAAGTCAAGCACTGCTCAGATATTACTGGCATGGACACTTACAGCAATCTGCAAACTTGAACTGGTTAATAATCTGAGCTCTGGAGCCAAAGCATGGTTCCAATCCACCATAGTCCCATTAAGACCATCCCAGGCAGCCGGAGTCTAAAGTTTCTGGTCTCAGGTGTGCTCTTCTTCCTGAGAGCGACCTTTCCTGTGGCAGGAAAGACTATTCTGGAGCAGGGGGCTCAACACCCAGGGAGTGCTTTTCTAAGTGTTACTGCACCCAATTCAGAGATGAAAACCAAGTCATCCACCCAAAGGCAGAGCTAAGAACAGCCCCTTCACTGCTCTAGGCATCAACGCACATTGTCTTTTCTGCACAGTGGCTCGTCTCCCCATGGGTCCACACAATATGGAAAGAGACCAAGAGGGATCTGGGCACTTTTATGATAAATGCCTTCAAACTGGTCACCTGGGCTCTGGGCCTCAGTGATCCCCTACTAGTGTCTCCTCTTGGATGACCTTTTCCTCAGATGTGGTGTTTGATGAGCCAGCTGCTGGAGGAAGGGCTGCCCAAGGGACCCCAGGCACCTTTCCCCATTTAGCTCCTCATCCGGAGGTTTTGCAAATTCACTCTATTTTCTAAATTCATCAAAATTTGATGGCTTAGAAGGTGGTTGGAGACTTTACTGCCACATAAAGGCTACAATCAAGATTGCTCAAAAAATACAGTCTACTGGGGAACAGGAGAGATGATAGTATGTTAAAGCAGCCGCCTTGCATACAGCTGACGACAGTTTGATCGCTAGACCACCAAAGGATCCCTCCAGAAATTAACAGAAGTGACACCTGGGTAGAAAGCAAAGAATAACCTGAGTTCTGCTCAATGTGGCTCAAACTGGAAGAAAAGATGGAAGGCGTGAAAGAAATGCAGACTGTTAAAAAGTACTATGGCGTTCTATTTTAGGGAGTAGATGGTCTACCAGCACAGCATGGGGGAGAAACAGGGACCACTCCTTTTATTAAATCTGCCAGTTGGGTCAAACAGTTCAATACTATGGACCAGTAATGCAATGCTGCTCAGGTTCAAAGGTGCTGGAAGCCACCAGGCCATGGCTAGTGGTACTCAGGGGTCATGCATTACAGGGATCAAACTCAGAGCATGGTGCATGCAAAGTTCTTCAGTCTCTCCCTCTTTGTTTTTTTTTTTTTTTTTTTTTTTTTGGGTCACACCCGTGATGCTCAGGGGTCACTCCTGGCTCTGCACTCAGGAATCACTCCTGGCAGTGCTCGGGGGCCATATGGGATGCCGGGATTGAACCCGGCCGGCACAGGCCGGCCGCGATGCAAGGCAAAAACGCCCTACCCGGCTGGGCTATCGCCCGGCCCCTTTTTTTTCTTTTTTTGAATTATACCCAACAATGCTCAGGGTTATCCTGGCTCTCCATTCAGGAATTACTCCTGGCAGTGCACAGGGGACCATATGGGATACCAGGAACCAAACTCAGGTCAGCCGTGCACAAAGCAAACACTCTACTTGCTGTACTTCTGCTTTCCCTCCCCAACCCCCTTCTCCAGTTTTTTGAGATGATCCCGCCAAGTCCTATCCTTACATTTTAATATGCAATCTTTTGTAAGGGAGAAGTGGGCCTGGTAAGTGGTACTTAGGAGGTCTGAGAGCCCTACTGGGCTGGTGGTAGAATATAAAGCCCTGAGGATACAATGCTGCTGGGTCCTGCGAGGATATTCAGTGGCCATGTGGCAGTAAGATTCAACACTGTTTGGGCACAGGCTAAGAGTGCACCCAAATTGTTGCCTGTACTACCTCCTCAGCTCCCATAAGTGTAATCATAATCATGTTTCTTTGATTCAGGTATTTTGCTTTTTTTTTTTTTTTTTTTTGCTTTTTTGGGTCATACCCGGCGATGCTCAGGGGTTACTCCTGGCTCTGCACTCAGGAATTACTCCTGGCAGTGCTCGGGGACCATATGAGATGCCGGTGATCAAACCCGGTCAGTGGCGCACAAGGCAAACGCCCTACCCACTGGACTATCGCTCTGGCAATTATATTTTTTGACAAGTTTGAATCCTAACTTCTTTTCCCACCTTTGTAGGTTTGGTAAAATGTGTGAGCAGCAGTCTCATGAAACTATAAGTTGGACCTATAAACAATCTGAAAAGTACATCGCTAGTCTTTCTACAGCGAGCAAGATATAAGAGGGGCGGGGGATGCACATGCAAGCGCAGACTCCAATTCTGTTTGTTATCTTGCAGCAATTTATTTATGGTAGATGGTTTCCACATTACTTACTAAACTCAGTCTGCAGAAGAAAAATAAAAATGAATGAGCACGGTTCTCCCAAGCTCAGAAAATGATACCAATCAGGTCAGTAAATAGAAAACTACAGTTTTGCCAATTCCTGATTTGTTTTGATTCCCAAAACTGGCCTCCTGAATGCTTTCTTTTCTACGTGCTAAAGCTGTAGGTGGAGAAAAATGAAGTGATTGGTAATAAAGGCTTCACTATTATCTCATCCACCACACCCCCAAAAGGTCATTTGAATAAAAAGGCACTGTGTTTTTTTTTTTTTTTTTTTTTTTGCTTTTTGGGTCACACCCAGCAATACTCAGGGGTTTCTCCTGGCTCTGCACTCAGGAATTACTCCTGGCGGTGCTCGGGTACCATATGGGATGCCGGGATCGAACCCAGGCCGGCATGGGCCAGCTGCATGCAAGGCAAACGCCCTACCCGCTGGGCTATCGCCTGGCCCCCTGATTTTGCTTTTTGAAACACATCTTCCATGCTGATAAAACTCATGTTTACACTAGAAAATGGTTTAAGAGTAAACATTTACCAGGATTAAGTTTACAATTAAATACTCACACACATATATCCACATTTAAAATGACAAGAGCACATGTGTTTATAGTTAAAAATACTACAAAGACAAGTTGGTAGCAATTTTTCTTTTTTTAAAAGACAACAATTTTGTAACTGTGGAGATTAGCAGAAGTGAAAGAATTTGGGAAAGGGAAATGCGAATGAAGCACGCCTGGCAGAAGCCTTGCCCCCTGGACTATCCCTTCAACTCTAAAGATCTATTACTAGAAAGAACGAGGTAGGTGCTTTGGGAGAAGAAAGATTCTGTGTCCACACAGGAGAATAAGATCCTACCTGAAGAGACCCACTGGAAGTTGGTTGTGAAACACCCAGTTAAGCAGAATAGTAATTGTTTACTTAGGTGACATCCGCCCAGGCTGGTCTCCAAAGACACGGGATACTATAAATGGTCTCCACTTATGACATACAGAATTCCCAGGAGGAAGCTTTCTGTGTTTTTTTAAAAAGGCAAGTTCACAATGGATTGACTGTCTTTTTATTGTGTGGCAGAGAATACCTGGGGCTGGCCATTTCCTGACTTCATTCCCAATTCCTGACACAATGGCCGGATATGGAACTGTACATCACGGCTTGGGCCATGATATTCATAGTTGGAAACTGGTCCTCATCACAAGTCTAATTCTGGGGTAGAATTCATCTACCCTGCAATCACCCCGATTACTTGCCAACAGGGAAAACTACCATATTTTGCTGTGTTACAGCTGCCGAAGTAGTTTCTTTCATTTGGAAAGAGCAGAGGGTTAAGGTTAGCTGGAAGATCCAACCTCCTCACCACCATCTGCTGTTTCTGAGTCTCATGTTTCATAATTTGTTTGCGATTCACCATCCACAAACACTGATGGCTCCTGAAACTAAGGAGAAGGAAAAGTTAAAGATCGGGAAGTCAGTTGCTTCCATTTATTGACATTCACTTTTCCTCAAATCATCATTACCTGCGAAGCAGGTGAAATGCCATTCCTGGATTTACTAAGGAGGCTCAGAGATTAAGGAGCATGCCTAGGGACAGACAGCTAATGAGCAGAACACTGGGGGGTGCAAGCACAGGTCTACCTGACCCATAAGCCTTTGGTGGCTTTAAGAACATCCTAATCCTAATTAGAGGGAGAATGTCTAAACATTGGGACCAAGACTCAGTCCTGTCTGGAAGTAGAGAGGTCTCAGTCAAGTCAGAATTCAGATCTTGCAGAAATGAGACCTGGTACTGATGAATCCGCTTCCAAAAGGAACTAGTTAGCAAGCCAGAGCCTACCCCAACATGGGACCAATACTCAGCAATTGTTCTAATTAGCTCACCAATACTGGTATGACTTCTGGGCCAAAGTAATTGGCAAAGTCTATTAAGAAACCAATATAATGGCTTGTACAGCCTCCAACAGCCCAAACCCCCATTCCCCATGCAAAGAGGAAGGGGGCCTCCATGGAAAAATAACACATAATGCTATACTCCCTACTTGTCGCTTCCTTTCTCTCTTTTCTGCACCAAGGACAAGTGCAGCTTCTTGACTCAGAACACAACACAGTCCCGACTACCCTGCTGGGTGATTCCACAGATGATGTTGGAAAAAGTTCTGTGAACAAAAGCCCAAGGGAATGTAGGGACCTGGAGAAAAACAGGGCAGGGGAGTGGGAAAGGAGACAGAAAGGCATGGGGATGTTCATGAAAAACTAAAATAACCCTTGGAATAACTACTTTCTACCCACTAGAAATTAAATAAACCTAAGTTTCTCTGAGTATGCTCACATTGTGGGAACTAGCCCAGTTATACTTTCTGGTTTCTGAGTATTTGGTAAAGATATATACTTCACTAAAAAAGTGTTTCAGAAGAACTACGTAAACATTCCATGTCTAGCCCTGTCAAAGGAGAGATTTAAAAGGTCCACAAACATACCACCAGATCAAAATGTGTTGATAAGAACAAAGATCAAGAGAAAGAGAACTAGGTGCCGGAGCGATAGCACAGGGGGGCAAGGCTTTTGCTTTGCACGCAGCCCACCAGGGTTCAATCCCCAGCATCCCTGAGCACCTCCTGGAGTAATTCTTGAGTGCAAAGCCATGAGTAACCCCTGAGCATCGCCAGTGTGACACCCCAAAAAAATTTCAAAAAAGAAAACAACTGTTGGCCTAGCACATCACCCTTCCCACACCTGGGCATTGGGATGGACCAGACCAAGTCAGACCCTCCACTCTCCCCTGCACCCTGAATTTTCAGAGGAAGAGCAACACTTGGCCAGAATTCTTTGTCATTCTCCTCCAGGTCTCTGGCCCCAAATAATTCTACCCTCAAGCCAGTCTGTCTCAGTGAAGCAAATGCTATCACCCCCGCCAGTCCACCAATGTCCAGATTCCTCCCTGAACACAGATGACATTGAACTCCGCAGCAGCTAAACAGCTTGAACAATCAGCCACCCAGAAGGTCTAACAACTTTTACACGGAACAATCTTGATATCTTCATTTCAATTTTCCCCACGAGATTCAGAACCCTAGAAACTGCTTCCTCTGGGGTTGGAGTGAGACAGGTCAGTAAGCTGAGCACATACTTGGCAGAAGGAGACCTGCCCTTCCTTCCAGCTCCCACCAAAAACTGCTGGAAGTAGCCCCTGAACACCAAAACCAAAAAATATATATATAAAAATAGGGGGCCGGAGTGATAGTCCAGCGGGTAGGGCGTTTGCCTTGCACGCGGCTGGCCTGTGCCGGTCTGGGTTCGATCCCCGGCATCCCATATGGTCCCCCGAGCACCGCCAGGAGTAATTCCTGAGTGCAGAGCCAGGAGTAACCCCTGAGCATCGCCGGGTGTGACCCAAAAAAGCAAAATAATAATAATAATAATAATAATAATAACAATAATAACAACAACAACATCAAAATAGAACTCTTGCTCTAGGCACCTGGCATCAAAGGCTGGGGCAGTGACCTGAGAGCCAGCCACTGTTTCTGGATGAAGCAAGACACCAAGTGCACTTCTTTCTGCAGTGAAAGCACCAGCATCTGAAAGGAACACTGGCTCATCACTCCCCATGGAGCACACCAGCACTGTCAGTCACGGCACTTCAAAATGAAAAGGCTATTAATTATTAATTATGGAAAATGAGTGCTCCACATGAAGAATATCTTCTTGCTCTGCTCTTTTTAGTAGCCACTGGTTCTACCAGGTTATGTGTGAAAAAAATAAAACGTGCAGTGAGGTTTACTGGCATAACTCACTTAGCAAGGTAAAAGTCCATCTGAGATCTTCTGAAATCACATTTTTATAAACTAATGAATTGTGAGTTTCTACTATTTGGATAATCTCACTTTTTAAAGCAACCTATAAAATTTATATATATATATTTTTTTTTTTTGCTTTTTTGGGTCACACCTCGCAATGCTCAGGAGTTACTCCTGGCTCTGCACTCAGGAATTACTCCTGGTGATGCTGGGGAGCCATATGGGATGCAAGAGATTGAACCCAGGTGGGCCGCATGCAAGTCAAACGTCCCTACCCACTGTGTAATCACTCCAGTCAGAACCTATGCAATTTTCTGAGGGGGCTGGAGGCGATAGCATAGCAAATAGGATGTATGTCTTGCACACAGCTGACCCAGGTTTGATCCCCAGCATCCCATATGGTCCCCTGAGCACCACCAGGTGAGCGAAGAGCCAGAGTAACCCCTGGGTGTCACTGGGCTTCCCTGTTAGGAAGCCCAGGTAATTAAAAGCATACAGATGTATGTATGGTCTCATGGACTATTGTTTTTTTTTCAAAATTAAAAGAAGAACACTAAACAGCAATTCAGTACTGCCCATAAAACATCTGGGGAAAGGTCAATAACTTATTTCCTCATCCTTTCTAACATCCAGAGACAAACTACCAACATGGATTACATCTTGCTTTTTGACTTGCTGGCTCATTTTAACCTAGAATAACAATTTCACTAATTTAAACAAACATTTAGTTGGAAATCACCAGTGAGTCAAGTATGAGTCAATATACAACTTTCATATGTAAAAAAAAAGTGATCAATACTATAGAATCAAGAAGGGTGATGTCTGTTACTTCAGAGATCTATTTTCCAAACCTTAGGGGCAAGACAAAATAAAACTACTCCACTGCAACATTCTTATAAATCAAGCTCTAACAAATTTCATCTCCAGTAGGGTCCAAGAAGGATGAAAACCAAGAACTAGAGTAAACACACAAGGATGTAAAGAGACAGTCATGATTTAGAAGCAGCTTAGATCAAGACAAAAAGGGGCTGTCCAAGCTTCCAGGCCCCACTTCCGGCCCTCCTGCTCAACGTAGGCTGAGTGGTTTCTTGCTGTGGAAATAGACAAACGGCAAGCAAGCCTTCTTAAAATGGATTATTCATTCAGTTTACTAAACCCAACTAATCTAATCCCCAATGGTCCACAAACAGGATCTAAACAGTTTGCTTTTAAAAAAAAATGTTTATAATTATCTAAGATTTTAGTCCACTTTTAATTTTTTTTTAAATTATTTTAAAGGCATAGTGATTTACAAAGTCATGTGTTTCAGGCACACAGTCTTCCAATACCAGTCCCATCACTAGTGTGAATTTGGCACTCCAGCTTATAACACTGTTACTTATGGGGTTTCAAGCCTGGTACACTCAACTGGACACTCTCCCCCAATGAGCC
The DNA here is from genome assembly GCA_021461705.1 of Cryptotis parvus. Classification (NCBI taxonomy): domain Eukaryota; kingdom Metazoa; phylum Chordata; class Mammalia; order Eulipotyphla; family Soricidae; genus Cryptotis; species Cryptotis parvus. The sequence continues at coordinate 82,506 of JAJIBD010003328.1, read as the reverse complement.
CACCTCCGTTACCCTAGTCTCTGTCACCATCCCATTCAATCTCCACCTCCGGGCCCCGGGGTCTGCATCGGACTGAAGATCAGTTCTCAGTTTCCACTTCCTTTGGACATCCATTATTCCCCTACTGTGTTTCTTTAGAGATCATTCTGTGTCTGCCTCTCTCCTTCTGACTAACATCAGTAGACATAATACTCTCCAGCTCGATCCACATAGCAGCAAACTGCATGATTTCAGCTTTTTCTTACAGTAGCGTGTGAGAAAAGTGTCTGTTTATATATTTATATATAAATATATATTTATGTGTTTATATATTCATATATAAATAAATATATATTAATATATGTTGCAGTGCTCCTCTAAGAACCTCAGCATCTGCCCTGGATTGTCTCCTGCAGGTCACTTCGTAGATAGGGGGGTAGTCTAAATGTGGCAGTTTATCTGAATGTATTCTATACTGGCTGGTATAAATATTCTCTCATGCTACCACAATCATCGTGGGACTAGCTAGATCTTACCAGCATATTTGCCTGGCCATGTTGGATCTCTAAGTAATTAGACCAGAGAGAAATGCTGTTTGCCTCCAAGCAAGCAAGCATGGCTCCCTGATAACTCAAAGGCAACTAAAATACAAAACTACCGTGAAGTAGATGAGACTCTTGTGAAGGCTTGGAGAAATATTTAACTGGCATTAGTATTAGTCTTTGGTACAGAGACATGCCATCTCAGAAACCCCCTTCTCTACCCTATAAGGCATTTCCAGGCAGATCTTGGCTCAAAACATTAGCATATAACCGGGCCTAGGTGAGGTGCTGGGAGAAATTACCTAAGGGCATTTGACCCTTCCTGCTTCCCATAATAGTGGGAGGTCTGAGTTGCAGGGGTATAAAACCAGCCTGCTTCCTCCCTCCCTCTCCCTCTCTCTCTCCCCCCCCCCTCTCTCTCTCTTTTTTTGGGGTTTGCACTCTTCTTGGGAGTCTTGTCTTTGTCTTCTTTTTAAAGGGCCTTAACACATGGTGGCTGCCATCTTGGCCTACATGTGGCTGGGGTTTTAGCTGGGAATCCTAAGCACAGGGTTTTTTTTCTATTGCTGACTTGTATTCCTGAACCTGTGATAAGTAAAGCACTTTAAAACTGCATCGGATTCCTAAGTCTTCATCCATTCCCCACCGGCTTCGGAGGTAGAAGGGAACTCGCTTCCCAGCACTGTTGGGGACCCTGGAGGCATCCCTGACAAATATATATATATATATTTATAATTATATATATTTTATATATATATGTATATATATTTAATATTTTTTAAAATTTTTCCAAACAGTGCATGCCTGTCCTGCTCTCAAATAAAGCAGGTTTCCCTCCAGCTCTGAATACCACAAAGCACAGCCCAGGGTGGGGCCCAGCCTGAGGAAGGGAAGCTGGTGCCCTTTGGTTTCAGGTGAATCCAATTGTTTCAGGTGAAGCCAATTCACAGGTCCCTCTAAGGCTTCCTCCCTTTTGATCTGCTGAAAGGCCCTTTCACAGCCCAAGGTGGCCACTTCAGTGACTAAAGAGTAATAATGGAGCTGTCAGAAGCCCAGAAATGTGTTTAGTTCTGGCATTTGGGGATTCCGTAGAGACTTCAATACCTCTCCAAATGTTTAGGAAAGAGGTGTCCTAAACATCTCTAAGAAGGTATAAAAAGAGTGTCCTAGTAAAGAGAACACCCCCAAAGGTTTAGTTTCAGAGCTGATATTCATTTACATGCCCTTGAAACACACATCTAGTTAACTGGTCTCTTATATAACACAACATGAACAGGGGAGAGGGAAAAAAAAGAGTGACGGTGGGGGAGTGGAAAGGCAGCTTTGACGAAAGTACTTTGTCTACACCCAGGGTTCTGCTCCGTGGGCCCTGGATGGTTGATGGTCTGACATAGAAAAAGACTGGGTCCCCTGAAATGAACCCAGACCATGGCAGAGCCTGGGAAGCTACCTGTGATGTGTTTGATATGCCAAAAACAGTAACAATAAGGGACCTCATTCCCAATGAATGGAGATGTTCTTGGCACCCCTCGAGCAAATCGATGAACAACGGAAGACAAAGGGACAAGTAACTATTTGGGTATGGGCAGGAACCATAGATATCACTAACAGATTCTTTGCCAAAGATGACCCAAGAAAGATTTCTTCTGAGATGTGCTGAAGGCAGACAAAGGCAGATGCCTGTATCCTACAATTCTCTTTCTAAGCAAACCGGTTCATTCAATCAATGGGGGGTTATTGAGTAAGTTACTTCCTTCTCAGAGGTCAGAGTGGATTCCAACCTAAAAATACCTAGAGTCTGAAAATGAGTTCCCCTACTCTGCAGAGAGTAATGACAATCACTTAAGGCACACACTAAAACTTTATGGCGGGAAGGAAAATGGTGCCTGCTCTATGATATGTAACTAAATGTCCATACCAAAAAAAAAAAAAGTAAGAGATAAGGACTCAAAAGGAGTGCTCGAATGAATAGTTTCTGTCAATGTCTTTGGATATAAGACTGAGCAGGGCATTGTGATAGCAAGGAAGAAATCCGGGAGGCAATTAAGGAGGTCTGAGGCTTTGAAGCAAGGTGGATCCTGGATTAGATCCTGGAACAGAAAGGCCTGCGGTGTAAACACTGATGGAACCCAGAGTCTGCCCTTGATTTCTCATTTGAACAATTATACCACAGTGATGTAAAACACTGACTTTAGAGGGGAAACTGTAAAGTGTCTAGAAGAATCCAGAGGCCACAGCAACAGCACAGCATTCAGGGCATTTGTCTTGCATGCGGCCAACCTGGATTTGGTTCCAGCATGCCATATGGTTCCTCAGAGCACTGCTAGGAGTAATTCCTGAGTGCAGAGCCAGGAGTAAGCCCTGAGCATCGCTGGGTGTGATAAAAAAAAAGAAAGAAAAGAACAAGAAGAAGACATACTATATAAGAAATTGATGCTTACTGGAAATGCAAAATTGCTTCCAAATAAAAAGATAATAAAGAAATGGCTGGTTTACAGTCACATAATTACTGTTGATTTATAGGTCTTAAAAATATTCTTTTTATTTCTTATGTTTAAACATCAAGGCATTAATGAATTCAAAAAGGATAAAAAAGCACACAGTGAGATGTACTCTCTACTCGCTCACTATTCTAACTCCTGAGTGCCGCTATTCAGATCATTTTCCTTTCCTGGAAGTCCTGCTGGAAATAACTGACCTGTAATTCATGTCCAGTTTGGGGGGGAGAAAGCAGGGGTGCAAAGTTGTCCCTGGATGAGCACAATCTATTTCTCTTAAGGGGTTATCTACACCAAGGATGAAAATAGCACCTAATTTGGGACAGGGGAGCCTTCATTTTTCAAAACAAACTATAACTAAACCCCGTAAGCCAGGGATGGCTAAAGTAGTCGGTTCTAGATGGAAATTTCTCCCAGAAGGAAGCACCGTGAGAGTGAGAGTGCACCCACTAGTCTTTCACCTGTTCCCAGGGTGCACCTGTCTGGCTGCAGGCTCTTTCTTCAGAAGCCAGCTGGGAGCCACAGCTGACCGACACAACACACTCATGCTCAGGGCTCAAGATGGCGCTACATACTCATTCCCTTCTACTTCCTTTCTACAGAACTATGGTCTGACCATAAATTGTGACAGAGAGGAAGAGAGCAGGAAAGATAAAGTGGAAAGATGGGAGGTTGGAAAGCAGGAGGGCCACAGGAAAGGAGCAAGGGGGAAGAACTCTCATGGAAAAGACAACAAAGTGAAAACCAGGTCTGTCTCTTGTCTGTGTGTCAACTGGTTCAGCCACCTCCACAGCTTTATCCAGGGCCTCTGTTCCAGCCGACCAAAGCTAAGAAAAGCTTAGCTACCACACCAAGGCTTTTGACTCATGTGCAAAATCTTTCTACGAGATCTACCAGAAACTGGACTGAAGAAAGGAGACCAGCTTCAGTGCTCCTGTGAGAGTCTGACAAACAGATTTGCTGGGATGGGTCACTGGTACCTGGCACGAAACTTTCAATAGGCCCTTGAAGGTTGAAATCTGTATATCTGGCTACCGGGACAGAGGATGTGCAAGGCTTCAGGTTCTGAAGCCAAATAGGCCAAGGTCTATTTCTTGTTCAAAACGGGCTAAGTGACTCTTGAAAACCTTTTATTTCCTCTTATCTTCCTTCTCGTTATACTAGGCACAGTCAAAGTAGTTGTTGCAAAGCCTGGCACACAGTAAGTACTTGAAAATGAAATTTTTTTTTTCTTTTTTGGGTCACACCTGGCGATGCTCAGAGGTTACTCCTGGCTTTGGCGTGCTCGGGGGACCATCTGGGATGCCGGGGATCGAACCCGGAGCAGCATGGGCCGGCCGCGTGCAAGGCAAACGCCCTACCCGCTGGGCTATCGCTCCCGGCCCCGAAAATGAAATTCTTTCACAAACTTTCTGCACTCTGAAGAACTTGTGTTCTCTCTGATCACGTATTTCACTCTTTCTCTTCTCTATTTCTCAGCCATGTGCCTGAGGAATTCTATTCTACTCCATGCTTAATTGTCACAACAGCGAGCTTTTGGCCTGCATCACATGGCAGCGGGTGCTCTGAGTAACATTAGGGATCAACAGTCCCAAGGACCTACAACATATATCATCCTCACCTATGGTCCAATGGATAATGACCGCACTGCTCAGGTTTAATGCACGCACTAGTCTCCAATGATGCCCACCATCAATTCCTCTCTTCCCTGAAAGTCACTGTCGCTTTCTCCCTTGGAGAAGTGAAGACCACTCTCCCTCTGCTTGAGTCTGGGCTGGTCGGGTTACTAGCTGGTCATCAACCATCTGCTGCCGATCTACATGGTTTTGAGGCCCTTAAGTGGCCTGTCACTTCTGCTCCTGCTTTGTAGGAGTCTGCCTCTTGGAATCTTGCTACCATGCTGTAAGAAATCCAAGCTCTCCTGCTGGAGAGAGAGGGCTGACGGAAGGTGAAGCAGAGTGCCCCAGGTGAGGTATCAGCTGGTGTGGCTATATGCGTGCCATAGCTCATGCCACCTAGAGTAGACCGACCAAACACTCTATGAACGCATAGGAGTATAATATTACTCATAATAATCAAGGACCAACCCAATAAAACAACCATTCTGTAGGAGCAAATTACCAGTGAGTTGTCTATGAATCAGTTCTCCTCTTTAGTGCTTTTCAAAGTGGATTGCACACCACAACTATCTATGGGGTCGGGAGTTGGAGCAAGTTCCTTGCACACAGCCAACCGGGTTCGATCCCTGGCATCCCATATGGTACCTGTACCCTGAACCAGGAGTAATTAGCAGTAACTCCAGAGTATCACCGGTGTGCTCCTCTCCTCTCCCCATCCTTTACTAATAACAAAATGAAAAAAGCTACTGGGTTCTTCCCTCTAGAGTCTGCTGATATAACTGTCATGGTTGTAGTCTGGCCTTCAACCGCATTCTTAGGAAATCAGAAAGACAATAGGAATTGTAAAAGTACCCCAGATGAACCAAATAAAGACAGTTGGAGAAACTTGATCTGACTCCATCTAATTTTTCCCCACAAACTTCACAGTTTTCTAAATTCAATACTGAATACTTCCACATGGAAGATTCCCTTATTTATTTTCCTATCCTGGAAAGCCAAGAATACAATTCAAAATCGAGGTTCTCTTTATTTTCATGATTATTGAAGTACAAATTAAGATTGCTTAGTTTTCAAGCAATCTTAAATAATCAAACCCTTAAAGAATCAAATCCAAATTACAAAACGTTTAAAATGAACTGTTATTTAGGCGAGCATCACCAGGAGTAATTCCTGAGTGCAGAGCCAGGAGAAACCCTGAGCATTGCCGGGTGTGACCCAAAAAAAAAAAAAAAAAACCCAGTGTACTCTATATATGTGCTACATGTCAGAGTTATTTTGAATTCTGGCTTATTTTTCTCAGACTAAAAAGAAAGGTTGACTCCCAGAATCTTGACTGTTGATGGGGGACTGGGGAGGTTAAGATGAAAAAAGAAACAGGGAGCTGAAACAAGAGGATAAAGGAATGTGAAAGAACAGAAAAGGAAAAAAAATCAAATGTCTGTCTTTAATAGCAACTAAGTTTTTATTGGACCACACCCAGAGTGGAGCTTAGGGCTTTCTCTTGGCTTTGAACTTCAGGATCATTGCTGGCAGGGGTTAGGGGACCATACTGGGTGGTGGGATGGAACTTAGGTCGTCCGCATGCAAGGCCAGTGCCCTATCCCCCATACTACTGCTCCAACCGGATAATTAAGATTTTTAACAGCAGAATTATTCAATGGGTAACACACTTGGAATGCGAGAGTATTCTTTCCTGATATCATCTCCTAGGCATAAGATAAAGACTTAAAGAAAACAATGTGGAAAATAAACCTACAAAATCTCTGGGAAGTCAGAAGGATTGTTGCTCGTTATTAGTCTGCTGCAGAGAGCCACCGTCCATTCCAAATGCCTATGCAAGTATTGCCTCATTCCTTTTCTCCATGCTCAGGGAAATGGTGCATTATGACTGACTTAGGCATGGCTAGACACAGGGGGAAACAGACCTGTGGATATTATATAATTTAGCCACAGTTTTGCTGGGGAATGGGGCAGTCTTGTTTACCTGGATTCTCCTAGTTTGCTCCTCCAGAAATACCAGCAAACTAGCCTTGGTGTTCCTCTGAAAAACAAAGCATGACCTGACCATCACATGGACCTTGAGACATCCCTAAAACACAGGAGCTGTAAATTTCAGAAAAGGTAAATTCCTCCTAGCACATGCTGTCCTAGAATGTCTCAGGGCACAGGGGTGAGGGAAGTGGCTGTTGGTATCCTATTATCTTCACTCCAGCTTTTAAATACACTAGCAGCTGATAAAGGCACACGCTGGTGGGTGCATTTCTGAACAGTAATGACCAGGGGAGCAGCCTGACACCAAGAGCCTTGATTCCTCTGACTAGTGACATTATACGCTGAAGGGAGAGAGAGGAGAGAGGGAAGGAGAGAAAGAGAGAGGAAGAGAGAGGGAGAAAGAGAGGGAGAGAGAGAGTGAGAGAGAGGGAGAGAGAGTGAGAGAGAGAGGGAGAGAGAGACAGGAGAGAGAGACAGGGAGAGAGAAGAAAAGAAAAGTACCAGCCAATGAGGCAGGTGAGGGGGGAACGAGGGAATCAGGTGTTGGGAAGGGTGCACTGGTGGCGGGATGGGTGCTGGAGAACACTGTATGACTGAAACCCAATCATGAACAGCTTTGTAACTGTATATCTCACAGTGATAAAAATAAAATAAAATAAATAAAAGCTGAGGGGCCAGAGCGAGAGCACAATGGGTAGGGCATTTGCCTTGCATGCAGCTGACCTGGGTTTGATCTCTGGCATCCCATATGGTTCCCTGAGCACAGCCAGAAGTATTTCCTGAGCGAAGAGCCAGGAGTAACCCCTGAGCATCGCCAGGTGTGACCCAAAAATGAATGAATGAATGAATGAATGGATGAATGAATGAATGGATGAATGAATGAATGAATGAAAGAAAGCTGAGCAATAGTGCAGTAGGTAGGAGGGCACCTGCCTTGCATGTGGCCAACCTGGGTTTGATCTCCAGCACCCCATATGGTCCCTAAAGCCCCACCGGAATGGTCCTAAGCCCAGAGCCAAGAGTAAGCCCTGAGCACCGACAGATGTGGTCCCAAATCAAAAAGCAAAACAAAAGCCCCAATGACAACGATAAAGCAAGGACACAGCTATTCCAGGGGCTGGCCACTTTCATAGAAATCGACAGGTGCTGCTTTCATCTGTGGATCCTGCTTCACCATCCAGACCCAACTCATTAAGCCTCAAGAGGTGTCTCTGAGACAGACCAGAGCGGACATAAAAGGGCAAAAGGAGAGAACAATAAGCGGTTCATCCCGGAGAGAGTCACACCAATTTGACTAGAAGGCATCATTAGGACCATTAACTGGAAGTCTCTCATCTGGGCGCCTTCTTCTGGAGCCTCATTCCCTCATTGGCAAAATGAGAATAATAATGTCCCGTTCAGTCAACTTCACAGGGTTAGAGTGAGGATCAAATGAAGAAACGGACATAAAAGGTGCCAAATAAACCCTGATGTCCACACAAACCAAAGGCATCACTTCTCTTATCTAAAGCAAACTGAAACAGGAGGCAGGAAATATCATCTCCAAGCATGCACCTGACACAGGCCGCCTTTCCTGCCAAACAGCTCAGGCATTATTAAAACAAATGCAAATTCTATTTCTATGTCTATTTCTATGACTGTGATCACATTCCTATAAGGGGCTGGAGAAGATGAAGTGAAAGCGAAATGCGAGTCAGAGCACAGAGTCTCAACAATTATCCCTGATTGTAATGTTTGCATATATTCAACATGTAGGGGGAAAATTATCTCCCTGAAAAACATCCCCGATAGAATAAATAGAACTATACACTCAAACCTCACAAAGAATTATCTCCATTTATTCAGCTTTGGGTGAGTTTAGTTAATTAGTTACCAAAATGACAAGAATTCCACTTATATCCCTGTATGAACAGCAAATGTTCCATTGTGAATAGGATGCTCGGCTTGAGATCATCCACTCTGATTTGACGCATGCACTGCCATTTGTGTTAAATCACATTCAACTGTGAGCCACTGGTGGTACACGCTGGTATCACTGTATTCAAGATGACAGCTCTTGGAAAGGAGGTACTTTCTAAAAAAATTACCTTGGTTACCTGAACCACATGGCCTTAAGCATTTTCATGCCTCAACATACCTTCCTGAAAATCCCATGGGTTCCTCGACCTAAAGAATATAAATAAATCTAACAAAGAATGAACCTGATTGAAGATCAAATAAATTTTTTTTCTCTCTTAAGGGTTAGTATGAAAGAAACCGATAATTTGCTCTTGTATGAGAAACTATCAGCAGAAAACAAATCTGCAAAGAATGGAAGGACAAGTGAATGATACCTGGGTCTAGAGCCAGCGATGCTCATTTTCTAATGTTATCTAGCACATTTTGCTAGCTCACGTATCATGAGCATGAAAGTTATGGTGCCAAGAACAAATTCCACTTTATTCACAATAAAAAAAAATTAGCCTCTGCAACTATGAAAAAATCTAAGTAAATCAGACCCTGGATTCATGGACCAGCTATGCACTGCCCAGCACCTAACAAACATGGGAACCACCAACATTCCAGGAAGCCAGCAACGCAGTCTAGTCCAACTAAGCTCTTAACACTGTCAACTACTCCAGTATTATTGTATTTGCTGAATTAAACCCTCCCTGAAGAGATCACAGCACAAGGAGGCAGAATTTCCTTGTGCTAATGCTAGCTGGGATGATGGAAACCCTTCAAAGCCCCAGGGAGTCATGTAGGGATGACCATCTCTCTCAGTCCCTTCTTCTAAGTACGAGATAAAATAAAACCACTGTATCAGTAGCTGCAGCAACAACTTGAGGATGATTCTGATGTTCTATGCTGACAGCTGACCAGGAATGAGACAGTGGGAAGGAGGAAAATCCAGGGTGCACTGGAAAATCCAGGGTGCACTCTAGGACTGGGGAGTCCTAACAGATAGAGTGTGGTCCCAGGTGACTCAGTCTGCATTCATAGAAGGTCAGTGGATCAGAGAAACTGGCATTGCCACAGAGGAACATGACAGAAATACAATATGTTGGAGTCTACCATAATGCTACTGAATCAAACTCTGCATATAAAGAAAATAAGGGACTCTAAGCCAACTCCAAAAGAGCATGATCAGGGATCAATTCCGCTCTGTATTAGTGGCATATGTTTGGAACACCCTTCTGCATGGAGGGCATTGGGATAGAGCTGTTAGAACACTCAAGGCGCTGACAAATCTAATCTGCAGGTCACACATAATGAAGAGATTTACTTTATATGTCATCAGCTACCCCTGAGTACTACTTTGGTAAGGGGCAGCAGGTATTTCTAGCTTCTATAAAACCACTGGGAACAATCCAAATGAATGAAACCCCTTTCAATACAGCTGAAAGGAAATCATCTGTTCCCCTTTCTGCAACATCTTTCCAAATCTTCTGAGCACAAAAGTAATCAGCAGTTTCCAGTAATTAAGGTTCCATGTGGATATTACAGACCTCCCACACTGGCCTGCTTGGTTTTATCATATGCTGAGAAAAATAATTATCACTACAGGCCCAAAACAGGTAAAGTAAGAAATCCGAAGAAGTACCTTCTTGAAGAAAAAGAGGGCTAGGAAGGAGAAGTAAAATCTATAAAATTAAATCCATGTCTAGTAAAAGAAGAAGCAAAAAGAGGAAAATTAGCTTCCCTTTATTCTGTATATTGGAGTCTGCCAGTTCCAATGGGACTAGAATTTGTTATTTTTACTTGATTTATAGGAGTTATTAATAAAGCATGTAAGTGGCTCTTGGACAAATGCAATAGGGGAGAGATATTCTGTGTTCACTTGAAATAGTCACAGGTGTGCAATTCTGAACCTGAGCTCTAGCCGCTAGCCTTACATGTGGCCAACCTGGGTTTAACCGCCAGCACCATATATGGCCCCTAAAGCTGGCCTAGAGTGAGCAGATCCAGGAGAAAACCCTGACCCCACCCCTCAAGCCCCTCAAAAAAGAATGAAGAGACCTAGAACACCCACTTGCGGTATATTTTTAATATTTCTGATTCCATGCACTGAGTTTTTTGTTGTTTTGGTTACTAGTTGGGATTTTAGGGACAATGAGACCCAGCCAAGGTGATATTAACAATCACAGAGAAAAATGTACAGACTTTGGAATTGTTTGCACTCTGCATTTATTCTTTGTGATATTTTAATAAATCATTTTCTTTCCTAGGAGAGAGTCATTACTGCACAGAAATCCACACTATAGAGAACCCCAAAGAGGGCTCATTACAGGAGCTAAACGGTACATGTGTAGAAAGCTGGACGTTGGGAGTGCTAGTAGAACACCCAGGTTGAGATTGATGAAATACGTTGTGACATTCAGGATTTTAGTTGCCAGTTTTCTTTTAGAAGTTTTGGAAGGTCTCTAGCTAGCCAAGAGACATGAATAGTGCAGTTATTTTCAATCACCTACCTGGACTCTCCAGAAAAAAATTCAGAAATCCATCTAAATTGAGTAAATAAAGATGTCGACAGGCCAAGCCTTTTCTGTAAGCATTTTTGTTGATTATGGATCTTCTAAGTCAACAAAGCCGAATTGGCGGCTCTCCTTACTCCATCTGGCCCCCTGCACTGTGCTGTAGCTTCAGGGACCCTTTCTACCTCCCCTCCACCCTAGTTTCCTAGAAACAAATTGTTTTTATGAGCTTCTGTAATTAAGTCCTTTGAACTTGCTCAGTAATTTTGGCAATTAAAAGCTATCTGCGGATTTCGTTCTCAGGCACACACACACCCCACCCCTGAACCTAGCCATGACCCCCTGCATTGATGATAAAGCCCCTCAGTGCTGAATGCACAGGCAGGAAGTGGGCAAACTTGCCTGAAAACAACAGGTCATGGTTGTTCCTCACAGCCTACCTCTCTAGGCTTTTATTTCCCTTGTCTTCAAAGATTCTCCCCCTTTGTCCTAATCCCTAGGATCAGAGATTTATAGCAGTCTTTTATGGAATGGGTGATACTGCCCTTGGGAGGTGCTGGGAAGATTTAATGGAGGATGGTAATAGCTTTGGATACAATTTGAGGGTTTGGTCCTGGGTGGGAACTTTCTGTTCCTTTTTGCTTTTTTTGTTTTGGAACGGCAGTCTGCCATGCTCAGGGGTTACTTTCTGGCTCTGCACTCAGGAAGCACTCCTGGTAGTGCTGGGAGGAATGATATCAGGTGCAGAAGATCGAGCCTGTGTTGGCCATTCTTAAGGTAAGCACCCTCCCTAGTTTCTCTGACCCCACTGTTGTTTAAAAGGTACATTTCCAATGGGTAGGGGGCAGGGGAAAGTGGGCACTGAGTAATCTGTTGTTCTTACAAGCCAAACAAGGTTGGGCACCACTTTATGTAAAGCACCGGGGAAGGCGGGGCACCCTTAAATATTTTGAAAAGGATACAAAAATAAACTTCTATCTCCCAAGAGGACTAGAGCAGGGTAGCTTAAATTTCCCACCATTACTCTGGGCCTACAAGTATGTACAATGGATATGCAAGTCAAGCACTGACTGGTAACAAATCACTACAGAGTTTATTTATTTGTTTGTTTGTTTGTTTGCTTTTTTGGGACACACCTGTAAATGCTCAGGGGTTACTCCTGGCTCTGCACTCAGGAATTACCCCTGGTGATGCTCGGGAGACCATATGGGATGCCCGGGATCGAACCCAGGCGGCACAGGCCAGCTGTGTGCAAGGCAAAAGCCCCACCCGCTGGGCTATCCGCTCTAGAAAACTCTACAGAGTTTATTTTTAAGTTTATCCTTAAACAGTCACATGACCCATCTCCCATATGGGGGGGAGAGGGAGGGAGAGAGGAGAGAGAGAGAGAGAGAGAGAGAGAGAGAGAGAGAGAGAGAGAGAGAGAGAGACCCTGCACATGGCTGACCCAGGTTTAATTCCTCAGCATTGTACAGGCCTCATCCCTGAGCACAGCAGAGCCAGGAGTTAGGAACTCAGGCTTATTTGGCTCTTTGCTCCTAAAGCAGTTGTCTGAGCATGGGATGGGTACAGATAGTTAAGGCCACTGTGACAGATCAGCACTTCTCAACTCTGCACTGCCACAATCCTAGGCAAAACAGAAGTGTGGGTCCTGGAAGACACTAGGATGACCACCCTTTGTTCTTTTTCAGCCAAAACCACCATAAGACATTGAGATGGGGTCTGGAATCATGCATTTTCCAGACCTCTTAGAGCTTTGGGGAACATGGTGAGATTAGTGCCCTGCTGGGCTGCAGGATTTTTAGAGACTGTTCTCTTCAAAGCTTCTGCTCCAGGGCTGCAGTGATAGACCAGTGGGTCAAGTGCTTACCTTGCACACAGCTGACCCAGGTTTAATCCCCAGCATCCATAGGATCCCCTGAGTACTGCTAGGAGTTATTCCTGAGTGCAGAGACAGGAGTCATCCCTGAGAATTGCCAGGTGCAGCAAAAAACACTTTTAAAAAAATCTGCTCTAACTCTGGAGTAGGCAGCCAGGGTTCTGAGTAGAAGAAAGGCTTTTGTGTTGTTTGATTGGCTCCTTGATCCATCCCCTCCTTCAGCATTTACATGAAGACCAATGCTAGATGCTGAGGAAGAATGACCAGCCAGGCTGCCACAGGCTGTCCTCACATCTCCTGCAGCCAGGAAGGTGAGCAAAGTCAGCAAAGGAAGCATGGGGAGGGGCCGGAGGGGGTGGGGTACACTGGTGGTGGGGATGGGGCACTGGAGGAGGGATGGCGCTGGAATACTGTATTACCAAGAACCAACTGTGAACACCTTTGTAACTGTAGGTTTCACTGTGGTATAATAAATTTTTTTTTAAAAAAGTGGCCTGACTTAAGCTATCATCTCAATCACTTTATTAAATGTTACTCCAACTTTTAAACTGGACGTTTTTAAAAAGAAAACCCACTTACCTACAAAAAGTAGTCTCTGGGGGAGAAAATCACGGTTTTACCTTACAAATGAACATTACAGGACAGAAGCAATAGCACAGCCGGGAAGGGATTTGCCTTGCACACAGCCGACCGGGTTCGATCCCCGACATCCCATATGGTCCCCCGAGCACTGCCAGGAGTAATTCCTGAGCGCAGAGCCAGGAGTAAATCCTGAGCATTGCCAAGTGTGACCCCCAAAAAGCAATGAATAAATAAACAAACAAACAAATAAATAAATAAACAGATAAAACCTAAAAGAACATTAAAACATTCAACAAACATATCCTGCCATTTACTGGGGAAGAATATAAATTATGTAAACTATAGTCACTGCCTTAAGGAATTTGTAGTACAGGATAAGACGGGGGGGAGGAGTAGGGAGAGAGATATCATTTACAACAATACTAGCAATATCTGAAGAACTGAAGAGTAACACAGTGTAACAAGTGTTTCCTCTTAACTACTTGAGTAGAATGCTATACCCATGTGTAACAGATTCCTGGGTAGGTAGGGATCGCTTCCTGGGCAGTGACCTGGAACTCAGCACTCACAAAAGGATTCAGAGTTGGGTTTAACATTGGGCTTAGTCTACGCCACACCACCCCTGAACGTGCTCAATCTTGTCTATACTAGGTTTAATGTTCTGTTGCATTTTGAAATCAACAATTTTGGAACATGGGAGTTTGCATTTTCACTGCACACTCAACCCTATAAATGATGAGGCTGGTTCTGCTGGCAGGCTAAACCCCACAAACATTGGTCAAAAGGAAATCCTAGAGGCAGAAAAGAAATGCCATTTGTTCAGTGTCACCTTGAGCTGAGAAGGCAACTTTCTCTTTTATTGAACGGGCCTGAGAGGAATGATGGTGCTTTTAGGAACTAGGTAACTTATCACATATCATAAATATTTCAGATCTTTGGAGTTGATGTAAGTCAATAGCCTCGGTTGCAGGTGAAAAAATCCAGACATTTAGGTGATTCACCCAAGGAAGAATCGGTAGTCCCTGGCCGTGGGGACTGAAACCAAGGCCATTGCTCTTTTGACCACTTGAAGTTCCATTTGATGAGCCTACTGAACCAGGGCAGGAACCGTATAGACTAAGGCTTGCGTTTCTCTGTTAAGCTCAGTACTGTCACTTGACACCTATGCACAACACTTGTTGGCACACAGTAATGCTATTTAGTTGAACACATGCATGTACTCATGGCTGCAAGTAGGTCTCAGGCAGGCAACAAAATTCTCTCAACTGGGCACAGAAAGAATCTAGACGTTCTGATCTTTTATTGACAAACTTTCTCAAACACATTTGGAACTTCTGTTAGAATCTTCCAAGGAAGGAATGCCAGGCCAAAGGAGTAAAGAGAGGGCTGCAAAATAACACTCATAAAAGCAGGAATCCAGAATACAACTTATCCAGAATAAGACTATTGAGAGAGACTAAAATCTCGCTGGTTATTGGCCTGGATCTACCATGCAAGAGAAAACGACAGTAGCAACTCTTTCTGCCTCCAACCTCTGAAACCTCCAGCCAGGGCCTATCCGACAAGACCAGAGACCCATATTCCGAGCTGAAAGAAGGGTATCCTGACACATCAATCAATATCTCAAAAACAAAAAGACCAAATCAGTAAAATGCAGAATAAGAGTTTTTTTTTTGAGAAAAATGAAAAGTGCAACCATTTCTATATGTAGAAAATGCTTGTGACACAGACTAACATGCACATGAAAGGCTGATGATGCTGAGTAAAGTTTCTATGAAAACAACCCCAATTCAAGGCCAGATCACGAATGGAAACACCTGCGCCCCAGGTTGATTAAATAAGCTCTGGATCTCTTGAGTTTAGTCTGAGTCCTTTTCTGATTCTTGGCTTTCTTTGCTAAGGGTGACACTGATGAATGTCAGCTGGGGTCCTCCAAAAGTTCTGGGGGATAAACGTGAGTTCAGCGTTAAGGTTCAATAAACTAATGAGTTGTGGCTACACAGTAAGTGCTCTATAAGTGGGGGTATGTTAAGGCTGGCCACAGTAGGCTATAGATTACAGCTGTGACGCTAGGCTGAAGAAATTGCTACCACAGGGAAAACACACAAGGGAACTACCAGAGACAGACTGGGGGAAAAGAATGCTTCTTGGGTGGCCGACCTAAACATAGAAAACTCTCTTTCTCAGAGTACTGAGAGTACTCCATGCAGTTCCAAGTATCAGTGCCTACTCTGTGCTACGGGAAATACAGAAGAGAGGTAATGAACAACATACACTGTCCTTCCAAATTCTCTCCTCACAACGACCTGCTCACAGACTAGGCAATAAAGTATCTATAGGACATGCATAGGAGCTTAGGATTTGTTCAGTGAATACATTAATGGGAAAAACTTAGCAAACAGGAACTGGAACTGCAGTACACAGATTAAGGTGCTGGCCTGCACGTGGTGGATCCCAGTTTGATTCCCCAGTACCTCATATGGTCCCGAAGCACCACCAGGAATGATTCCTGTGCACAGAGCCAGGAATAAACCCAAAGCAAAGCTGAGTATGGCACAGAAGCTCCTGTCCCCCAAATATGACAAACAATAATCAAAGACGCAGTCAGGCTTAGATTTTTCTCCCTGGTAAGTTGGTGAGCCCACTCCTGCTAGGACCCCAGAGGAGGAAGCTGAAGCTAAGTGCCAAAGAGAAAGATCTTTCCAACAGTTCCTAACTGAAATGCTTTGCAAGACGAAGTGTTAAATCGCTCCTCTCAGTTGGGGTGTCTGTCTCTGTAGCAGGAGTACAGAAGAGCTGGCCAAATGAGTGATCGTGTCACTGATGAAGATGTGCGAGACTACCTGTCACTCACTGTCATCCCCACCAATGGGCCAGCCAACATTTCTCTTGAGCTGCTAACACTCTTGAAGAGCTGAAATAAAATGAAGGAGTGGGGAGTGGGTGTCACCATGAGTAATAACCATCATTTCTCCACAGGCTATAAAGACAATTATGTGAATAATTCTTTTATCCAAATTTTCTGAAGTCAGGTATATACATTCTAAAGGTGCCAAACACCTGAAAGATATCTTCACTTGGAGAATCAGTAGGCATACTTCTGAGCATCTAAATACGGCATACCACAAACCAAAAAATCATTTCTAAAAATGGATTAGGGCTAGTTGGGAGAGAGAAGAGACTGAGATAGCAAAAAATGCCTCTCCAGTTTTAAATATATGCATCTATATTTATACAAGCAACAAGTTTCCAATGGTCTTTCTTACAAGCCAGAATGATGCTACAGGCATCTACTTCCTATCCAAACAGAGGAGACAAGATCAGAAGAAGGTAGAGTGACCACAGTACATAGTACAGGAGCTATGATGCATACCTTAAATGTGGCCAGCCCAGGTCTGACCCCGTCCACCACAGGGCACCTGGGCACTGACAATGCTGCTCTGGAGAGGTCCCCTTCATTACTCTGGGAGCAGTCTAGGTAACCCCTGGTACCTCAGGAACTAAGTAGAGCCAAATCCTGAAACCATGACATTGAACTATTGACAGAGCTGGATGCTGAGCACCACTTGTGAAACAACCCCTCCCCCCACCTCCTGGCCAAAAAATTAAATAAAGAGAACAACTACTAGGAATTGGTACATATTAATATATTATGATTTACATTAACATATATGGGGGAGATAAATGGGAGGGGATAGAAGGTGGGAGAAAGGAAAAGAAAGGGAGGGAAAGAGGGAGAGAAAGAACACAAACACAGAAACTGAGGGATAGATAGCACAGGAGTTAAGATGCCTTGCATGCAACAGAGCAGGGTTCAATCCCTGGCACCTCATATGATCCCCCAAGCCTGCCAAGAGTGACCCTGAGTGCAGAGCTGGGGAGTAAGCACTGCTGGGTAAAGCCCCCAAAGAAAGACTAACAAACTCTGGGGCCGGAGCGATAGCCCAGCGGGTAGGGTGTTTGCCTTGCACGCTGCCAGCCCATGCCGGCCAGGGTTCGATTCCCAGCATCCCATATGGTCCCCGAGCACCGCCAGGAGTGATTCCTGAGTGCTGAGCCAGGAGAAACACCTGAGCATTGCCAGGTGTGACCCAAAAAAAAAAATAATAATAATAATAATAATAATAATAATAAAAAGAAAGAAAGACTAACAAACTCTAGATATTAAGACAAATGAAATGTGCCAAATTTATCTATTTATTTCTTGACTAGTTCATACCCAAGGGCGCCACAGAGGCTTTATTGCTAGCTCTGTGCTCAGAGATTACTCCTGACTGTGCTCAAGAGACCATATGAGGTGCTAGGCAGTAACCGGGTTGGCTGTGTATAAGACAAAGAGCCTTTCCCCTTTACTACTAAACTCTCTGGCTCTGAAATGTGCCAAGTTCATCAGTCTTTCAGAGATAAGCTAAAAATGTAAAAGATATGGAGAAGCTGAATATACAGATTTTCAAATTTAGGGCTAGGGTTAGGGCTAGGTGTGATCCCAAATCCACCAGGCAAGAATAGATGTTAGCTGCATGCTCTCATCCCTTTGCCATGCCTCTTCCTTCAGGGGGCATCCAGGCAGTGACTGCAATTATCCCTTACGGTACTACTGAGGCTAAATCAGAATAAATCAGAATACGCATGAGGAGGAGGGACACCCCCCAACACACACGCACCGCAGGAAGTAGAGGGAAGTGTTTTCTGGATTTCTGACTTCTTGATGCTCTGTGGTTAGTTTGTAAACAGTATCAGTGAACCTCAAACTTAATTAGGGGCTAACATTTGAAGAAATTGTCCAGATGGAAAACGCATTAAGTGAACACAGTCATTTACATTAATTTTATTGAAAGGCAACTCCTTATACACACACAGAAATTTTTCCAAACCAAAGACACTGAAACTAATTTGAAATCAGGTTGTTTTGTTATAAATCATTAGCTCAGCTCCAGTTTTACAATAGAAAACTGGAGCACCTGTAGGGTTCTGAATTTAAGGTGAGTTTTGTTTATGTGTGTGCATGTGTGTATGCGTGTGAGTGTGCATATGTGTGAATTGTGAATACCTTAACTTTCACTTACATAAACAGGCTGAACCAAACATTATTAGGAAGTTCAAAGCTTTATTTGCAGGTTTAGATCAATTAGACTTCAACAGAACCAAACACAGACAAGGCACAATTCTTTCAAGTTAATGGTACTGGGCAGTCATTTTTGAAAATCTGAAAATGTGCTTTGTTCCCATGAAGATAAGACTAGTTTGCAGGCATGCTTTAGAGAGTATCTAATCCAATTACTGCATCTGAGAGAATGAAGAGGAGAGACAACTTACAACTGTTAAGATTATTTCTAACAAATGCAGGCAGGTGATAAGTGGAAATAGGAATACTATTCAGAACATGTCTATGGACTGCTCAGTCTACCACGGTCCTGGAATCAGCAATGCCCACACCCCAGTACCTAGTACAATCCACATCTCCAATCCTATTTCCAGTCTTGCTGCCTGCAGCCATGTCCAACTTCCTGAACATCTGGGTGGTACAGCCCAATTGCACAAAACAAACACCAACTGTTAAGCCTGGAGTTTTTGCTCTGAATCAAGATCATCAGTCAAGTCTCTCAAATCTAGTTGGTGAAACCTAGAGCAAAAGCAATGGCTTACAAAACAGAGGCCAAGTAACTGGTCCAAGGAGGCTCTACAGGGATGTGAAAGTAATGCTTACAGCAAGCTTCCCTTCACTCCCTTATCTCCAGCACTGCAGGTCTTCTAGTTGCTCCAAAACACACTCAGTTTGTGTTGTCCCCAGGACCTAGTGATTCTTGCTCACTGGTACCTTCTTCCTCAAGCTTGCCAAGGAGAGACACCATTTTGGCCTCACTTTTCACCTAAATTTCACCTCAGAAAACCTTCCTGGACACAATCACTCTAGTCACTTCTCAGCATATCACAAACCCATTTTAATTCTCTGAATAGCCTTTGTCACTTTCTACTTGGGGATTACGGTCCTCCAAGATGAGGCTAGTCTGCTGGTTCTCTTTATGAGTCCTTCTTGGAGTAATGAAGCTAGGTGTCAGGGGCCTGGATCAGGCAGGGTTCAACAGGAAGTCTTCAATGATCTCTCATTCAAATCACGAAAGTAAGAAATGCACATTACCTATGAGGCAAAGGTCATCATCTACGCACAGTACCTATGAGGCAAAGGTCATCATCTGCGCACAGTACCTATGAGGCAAAGGTCATCATCTGCATGCTCTATTCAATGCTATCTCCTAGCCCCTTCGGAATGTGCCATACACCTGCACTCTGGGCTGTGTATCTGAATATTGGGAATGCAGCTCAGTGTGAGAGCAGAGGCAGCGCAGAGATGAGGTTCTGAGCACATCCTCAGCACCAATAATGATGTGATCAACAACCAAGTTCAAATTCCTGCTCCTAGGTGCAGGATGCCACGGTCCAGCCTTGCCCCACACTGCCCTCTTTGGCATATGGGGGACCTTCCCTGCCTAGACTCCAGATCCAGGAACCTCTGCCACAATCTCATCAGCAAAACATTGCCTCGGATGAAACAAGCTGTCACAGAACAGTCTGTGCCTTCCCCTGCTACAAGAACTGCTTCAGCACAGGGTTTTGAATGGCTTCAGTCTGAGACACATCTATCAACACACACACACACACACACACACACACAGAATGCATGCACACATGCGCACAAGCGCACACAGATCAAAGAGAGCTTGTCAGGGCTTTGTTCTCCATCTGTCACTCCGGAGTGCTAAGGTATAAACAGCTTAAATGAAAGAACAGATCTCTTACTTACGCCTTCTAGACCAGCAAGGAAGAGGGACTCAAGGCAACAGTGGGTGAGTAGGGAACACAGTTGGCTTTGCAAGAGAAAAGAAAGAGATCACCCCAGGCCCTAGGCTGCCACCCAGAAGAAGAGGATCTAAGGTGATGGTCCCAGGAAGTGACTCCCCACTGTGCTTTTCAGGGGGAGCTCTGCCCGCCCTGGGGAAATTCCTTCAAGCCTGTTTCCCTTCCTTCTCATCTGGATGACCTCCCCCACCCTTTGCTTTCTTCTCTCTTCAAAGGGTAGGTAAACTGCCAGCTTCTGGCTGCAGAATGAAAACTTGAAATGCGGTCACCACACTAGGAGCTGGCTAGGAAGGTGCTCAGGAAACCCTAGAGGGCTTCGCACTTCTGGTCCTCTACTCTCCCTCCAAGAAAAAGAGGGCCTTCTACATGGAACCCTGCAGGGTTTCAAACAGCAGGGTGCAGGCTTCTCTTGATCATTTCTGAAAGCAGAGAGAATCTTTCCTCCAAGCAAATGGCACAGCAGGGCTCAAGATAGAAACCCCATTAGGAACCAAGGCTGGGAAGCACCAGGTCAGCACTCCTCTTTTGTTCCCAGATATACATCTCCCCTAGGAAATCCCTGGGAGTCAGCTGAGCCCCATTCAAGGCAAAGCTAAGGAGGAAGCATCTGAGCAGTTGATCAGAACAGACCAGGGTTCTACTGGCCCCTTCCCCAAAGGAGGCCTCTCATCAAAGAGCTGCTGCCATCAAATGTTGCTCACGAAAACAAGCAACAACCACTGGGACAAGGGGTCTGTGATGCATTAGCACAGTGAGATTCCACCATTTCTACTCATCTGCTGCCTCATCTCTCCAACCCAATCTATATTTTCTGCACAAAATCCTGCATACTTATCTCTCACTATTATAACTGTAATTCCAAGGCCCGAAACCTCTACTTTGCTGAATATCTGAATGCAAATTTGTATTTTCGTACCCTATCGTTTAGTTCATATGTTTCAAAAACTTTGGACCCTCATCATAGTCTATTTAAAGTCAGACTACAACTGTTAAGATTGGGAACCTGGGTCGTCAAAGCATTTAGGTTCTGGGGCTGGAAGAACAGTTTACAGCAGTCGGGCGCTTATGCGATCTATGTGGCGACTTGGGTTTCATTTCCTGCACCACCACAAGTTCCCTGATCATGTCCAGAAGTGATCCAGAGTGCAGAGCCAGGAATAAGTCCCAAACAACACCAAATGTGACCCAAATTTTTTCTAAAAAGGTAGGGAAAAGGAGTGAAGCAGAGGAAAAAACTCCCCACCTGGATCTAAGCTTTCAACCAGGTAAACTAGGTAATGGAAAACTACCTCTTGAGCAGTGGGTTTCAACTGCCAATCTGCAAACCAACGTGGGTCTGCAGAAATTTCCTGCGGGTCCATGCAAAAGCTACTACCTGGGCTGCATGATCCAGGCCAACAATGTGTTAGTGACAATAACTTTTGTGGAGGACCAGCAGGAAATTGCTGCAGAAAAGCACTGGCATGCAGAGCAGCGTTTGAAAGCCACTGTTTACACCAAGTTCTGAGCTCTGTTTCTGATTTCAGTAAGAACACGGGGCAGGTAAATGAAGCCACGTTTACAACATCTCACACTAGTCATCAGAAGAAGGGTCGCTCACTTTTTCCCAGTGATGGCACCCTCACCCACCACACCCCCAAGAAACAATTCACATTTGAAAAACTCCCAGATTTGCTCAAAGAGAATGGCATTCGGACTGGGGAATCTGATTCTACTGAGATGGAACACACAAATTAACAGAAAATAAGTGGTTGCCTGAGGGAATGGATGATACTAAATGCGAACTAGAAGCCTCATCACAGACAAAAACCATTTGCACTGGAACCTCCCTAGTTGGCTTCTGATTAGGGGTAGCTGGAGGAGATACTGAGCCTTGGACTCCAGTGGTTTATGACCCTCCAAATCGCTGGCCTCTACCTACACAGCTCTTGGTGGGATTCCTCATATCCCAAATATCTGATTAATCAAGTAAACTTCCAAAGGTTAAGGCGGATGGGCCAGTGACATTTATATGTCTCCTAAAACAAAATCAAAAGAAAATAAAAGGAATGACTCAGAAGTCCACCACCTGCACCTGTGACTTTAAATAAAGCACATCAGCAAGTTGGACTGCCTTCAGACTGACTTCACATCCTCAATTCTTTAGCTGCAAGGCAGTATATTTTCCATATTTCTCAACTATTTGGAAAGAAAATAGTGTGGGGGCCGAGCAATAGCCCAGCGGGTAGGGCGTTTGCCTTGCACGCGCTGGCCTGTGCCGCCCGGGTTCAATCCCTGGCATCCCCTATGGTCCCCCGAGCACCGCCAGGAGTAAATCCTGAGTACAGAGCCAGGAGAAACCCCTGAGCATTGCTGGGTGTGACCCCCCCAAAAAAATAGTGTGGATATAAAAGCCTGTTACAAATGGCCCAAAGCATTCTGATATATACCCACTCAACCCAGTGGCTACCACAGAAAAAACACAAAAAAAAACACCCCACAAAACAAAGAACTTAATAAACAGTATAAATAATGCCATTACCGGGATATTATTACCATCTTCCCTCATCTCTTCCTCTCCTCTCTCCCCACTATACAGCTTCCCACTGCCCAACAACCCCCTCAAACATCCCATTTATCTAATTCAAAACCTTTTTAAAATTTATGCTGGTTTGGTATTTTTCCCCCAGAGTGGCTGTGTGCATTTAATATGATTAACAGCTTTAGTCATTAACCAGTGCTTTCTTTAAGAGGATTGCTCTAAGATTACCCTTAGGGTCTTGGGCTAAAATCACTACACAGACAACTTGTACACAACTGACGTAGGTAGTAGAAGTTCATCATAATGGAACAACTTCACTCAGTACTTAATTTAATCGACGACAGAACCCATAAAAATATTCTTCCTAAACTAATCAAATCATTAAAATGTCAGCTTCCATGCAGACACTCTATGGCGCTCATGCCTCTGGCCCAGATTCAATTCAAATGGAATCTTGCTGAATCGTCCTGATTTATGAAGCCTGTTTCTTAGACGGTCCCCTCCCTCCCTGTTGCTCAACTCAGTCAGCCTGAATATAGTCGTCCCAGCAAGCAAATAAACTGGCCAGTGGCCAGAGTCAGGACACAAAAGCTAGCTCTTGTCAACCGGTTTCCTCATTAGCTGTTCATGCACAATCAAGGCTGTAAGATTTTCCTCTGCACTCAATGGCCTTCAGAGAATTTTTCATTTGTTTAAAATCTGAGGTTAGGAAGGAAAAAATAACCCATTGACACTATTTGCCAAAGTGAGCCCTAGATTGAGAGAGAGAGAGAGAGAGAGAGAGAGAGAGAGAGAGAGAGAGCGAGAGCGTGAGTGTGTATACACACATACTGGCTTGTTGTCTATAGTTTATTAACAGAGCATGATTATGACAATTGCTTCCTGTGGCTCAGTAATCAGTCTGGTATTTCTCAAGGTCCTCTATTCAAGCACTGCTTACTCTAGTCAGTGATTTCCTGAATATTCTTCAAGACAAAAGGGATCCAAATAAACAGCTAGTTTTCTGACCCTTCCCTCTGGAAATGCAAAACTAAGTCTCAAAGGGAAACCTCTCTTACTCCACACCAATTCATACTTAATACGTACATCTCCCTACTTCCTCTAGGAGTATCCAAAGTAAGTTCTAGAGGGTGCAGCTATCCAGAAGGAAAACACATAGGCATATGGAGCAACTTAAAGTTGAACAGAATTTCTTTAGTTTCTCATCAGACTAAGAGAAATTAGATTCTTAAACAAACTCCTCACGTTTCTGGTGCTCAGGCACCCCATGTGTTCTACTGCTTGTGCACTGAACAGCAAGGAGGCTGACCTTTGAAAATCCCTGCCTACTAAAGGACATACACTCCTATTTTTACCTGACAATGAAGTGAATTTAGGGAAATTTAGACCCAACGCACACTAGCATCTTTTATCATAAGTGAATGTTAACAGATGAACTCAAAAAAAGCAATTAGTAGCATATAGGTAAAAGAAATTGGTAGAAAATTTATTGAGAACTTCTGCCAGGTACTAAACCTTGAAAGCTTCAACTCCCACAAATACCCTGTAAGCATCTGTTCAAGTATTCATCAAGTCCAAATTCAGATCACTGACTCGCTTACAAATACATATAAAGGGGCTGGAGTGATAGAACAGGAGAGGGGGGAGGGTATGGATGGGGAGGGGGACAGCAGCGCATTTTCCTTGCATGCAGCCAACCCAGGTTCAATCCCCAGTGTCACATATGGTCCCCCCAAGCACCGCCAGGAGTAATTCCTGAGTACAGAGCCAGGAGTAACCTCTGAGCATTGCCAGGTGAGACCAAAAAGGCAAATAAATAAATAAACAAATGAATGAATGAATGAATGAATAATGATGATGATAAATAAATAAATGAACTGTCCTCTTTTCTTCTTAATGCTATTTCTTAACACTGAAAGACTCTACTTCCCTAGAAAATCCAAGGCTTCCCTTAAACACCTATTATTTAACAGCCACTTCTATAGTGACACTCATAACAGCTAATGTGTACTTTTATAGCAGGTTACTACTATTATTTACATTTGATAGATTGAAAAATGTAGTGAAGTCTAAGAAATAAGATAGTGTGCTCAGAGTCCTGTCATTAATGAACATCAAAGTAGAGATTTGATCTCAGGACCTCTGAACTTGAGGTTCTAACCTCCCAACCAAAAGCTCTGTACACAGTCCTGATTCGGGGCAAATCTCATTATTCATTTGTTTACTGTCCAATGTTTATAAACTGTGACCCCATCTCCTTTCCTGGATTATTAAATCCTCACATGCAAAAACCTACATCTATCCATTGCCCCTCTCATCCAGCACTAAACAGACAATAAAGAATAAAAGATTGTTAAGTGAGTGAATGGATGTTTCAATTTGGCCAGTATTAAATGGCAAAGAAATGTTCAGAACTTAGTTCAAAATCAAACTATGAGGCAGCAGCTCTGCTCAATCACCAGAAAAGATATTTTGGGCCTGACTAAGATGTCTCAACTCACGTCTGAACAACTGTCACAGTTGTACTGATGAGCCATGACAGTCAATGACATGAGCCAGGTCTTACCACCTGCCAGATTCTGACTGGCAAAGTGTCATCTAAAAAGAAATGTTTGTTTCAACTCCTCTCCCAGGAATCCAGCCCATGCAGGGAGCAGGTGTCAGCAAGCTAGTTGCTTTGCATTCAGTCAACATGGGTTCAAATCCCAGGCATTACACATGGTGCCCTAAGTCCCACCAGAAGTGAACCCTGAACACAGAGCCCGGGCAAGTGCTGAGCACAAATGGGTATGGTTCAAAAGCCAAAACAAAAATAAAAATCAAAGATTAGATTTCTAGGGGCTGGAGCGATAGCACAGTGGGTAGGGCATTTTGCCTTGCACTTGGCCAACTCGGGTTCGATGCCCAGAATCCCATATGGTCTCCTGAGTTCTGCCAGTAATAATTGATGAGCAAAGGCCCAGGAGTAACCCCTGAATATTGCTGGGTGTGACCCAAAAGAAAGAAAGAAAGAAAGAAAGAAAATTAGCTTTCTAATCTAAAGAAGGGAACACTGAGTTGGGTCACTCATCCTTCAGAGCGACACGTGACCTAGCTGTGGTTGGCTTCAACTTGAACCCACACCCTTGCCCAGTTTCTTGCCCTGCCCTTGTGTGTTCAGTGGCTTCCATAACGAGAATTCCCTGAATAAATCACTAGCAAGGAGATTTCTCACCTCAGGCCCTATACTTAAAAAAAAATCCTCCCTAGGTAAGTAGGCAAGAGGGAGAGGAGAACCCAGCGAGAGACAGCGGTATGTAAATATGTGCATGAGCAGGGCATCCACTGAGTGCAGGTGGTCTACCAGGTGCCCGGATAAGAAGTGGGGAAATTTTTAGGTAAACAGTGAAAGGTCCATGGAGAAGTCTAAGAAGACAAGAGGAAATCAAAGTCTCTAAATTTCAAAATGTGGAAGCTGGGACTTGGCATCTCTTTTCTACAGTCTGCACTGCCTTGCACATGGCTGACCCAGATTCAATCTCTGGTATCTGTGGTGGTCTTCCATGCCCGCCAGAAGTAATCCAGAGCATTGCTAGGTGTAGTCCAAAACAAACAACAGCAACAACAAAGCTGTATTTTGGAGGCTGGAGAGAGTATTGTGGGTAGAGAGCTTTCCTTGCATGCAGCCTATCTGGGTTTGATCTCCAGCATCCTATATCATCCCCTGAACACTTCCAGGAGTAATTCCTGAGCACAGAACCAGGAGCAACCCCTGAGCACTGCTGTGACCCCAGAACAAACAAACAAAAAAAAAGCTGGTGGTATGGGAAAACTCCATTATGAAAGAACTGAGGGCAGAAAGAGAGATTGTATACACAAATGGTAGCTGAAATAACAGCAATACTCCTGGCCAACTATTTGCTACACAATAAACCAAGGCCTTTTGCAGTGCACAGTACAGAAAGAACCAAAAGGTAAAAAGAGGCTTTTCAGTTCCAAGCCCATACTTGTCTCCTAAGGTTTAGACAAAAAGGACACCTGTTCTCACACAGTTCATACCCTCATACTAAATCTTCTTGCGATCCCGTAACAGGCCCTTCAAAAAGCTTCTGACATAAAACTCACTGCCAACTGTTCTTCAAATGACCATTCATTGCATAAGAAAAAATTGAGGTTGAAATCACAACTTCAGGCCAAGAGGTAAACTCTGCAGGCAATCCCTATCCCTCTCTTGCCCCTTCAGCACTGTGAATGACTCTGCTACTACCCACTAAGCCTGTCACTGACCAGTGCTCAGCCCACAAGCCCTGCTACCCACTGTTCACATTAGCATCGCCCCTCCAGTTAGTCTCAGAAATGTCCAAAATCACTTACCATCACACAGAAAATAAAGGAAAATAGGGGGTCCATAAACCCCCATCCTTCACCTCGTCTGATTCAATGGGAGGCTGAGTCAGACTATGAAGTTTCTGTCCCTCCTCGTCATTCTCTCTGTGACCTTGAGCATGGATGGAGTGACCCACCTGGGCAGTTTTCTCTCTCTTACAGATGATTGATCACCTGCTGCCCAAGATATCCTCACTTTTAGAACGTCCCCTTCTAATCATAAGAAAGTCCTGCCAGGATTCATGACCAATAATGAGGTAAGAGATTAAGTAGATAAGAGTTCTCATTAGGAAAAACAGAGGCATCATAATAGGAAATTGAGCAAAGGACACCGGTAGCCATACTACAAAAGGCAAAGAGAGTATTGTCAATACATGAAGAGATTTGTAACCTCACTAGAAACCACAAACACACAAATTAAAAGCAAGGTGGTTTTTTTTGTCTAACAAATTAGCAAGATTTTTTTTTCATAAGATAACTGATATCGTCAAGAGTGGGGCTAAGTAACACTGATAAACACAGGTGAAAAAGTGACTAAGAAATCTTTTAGGGAGACCAAGTACCGTAAGTGGTGCTTAAGGGAAATGCTTATTACAATCACAGAAGCGATATTACAACAATGCAAACAACCAAATGACCAATAACTACTTTGATAAATTATAGTTCATCTATGCTTAGGAAGACTACATAACCACACACACAAATTATGTTTATAGAAGGATGCTTTCTAGAATGGAAGAGTACCTACAGCAGATTGTTGGGGAAACTTATTAGGAAGAAGAGTGAATATGTAAGAGAATTTGTATGTGTTGAGGGGGGTCCTGTAGCCAAATCTCCTGTCTTGCAGATCACCAGTTCAATGCCCTGTGCTGCCCCTATTGCCTGTTTACAACTAGTTCAACATTGCTGTCTGAAATTCCGTTGCTATCTGTGATGTCTGGACATACCACTGTCAGATATTATGTGCAAAGCCAAGCACAAGAATTATATCCCTGACCAGCAGCCCAGCCCTATTTCTTGGGTCTGGTCAATACAACATAAACATAGGAAAAGAAAGGGATAAGGGATAAAGGGATAAAAGATAAAGGATAAAGAAAGGGCTAAAATATATGTATTTTTATATATCACTTGTATCACTGTTGTTCATCGATTTGCTTGAGCACACACCAGTAACATCTCATACGTCCTGTTGTGCTAATGTAGCACACGCTCCAAGAACATGAAGAGCCTCAAACCATTTCTTCAGGTCATGGGAATGAGGTCTATTATTGTTACTGGTTTTTGGTATATCAAATACGACACGGGTAGCTTGCCAGGCTCTGCCGTGCTTTGGTGGTCTTCCAGTATGGTGGTATACTCTCAGTAGTAGGCTCTCATCGCGTGCATTTATGGACGAACAGCAACAGGGAGAGATCAGCTTTTCTCTTTTCTCTTGGAGCTCTGACGAGCTGTTGAAAATGGAAGTCCTCGTGGTGTGGGGGTTCCTCTGGCTCTTGCAAGGCTCTGTTGGGATGGCAGGCAGGGGTAGAACTTCGCCTTGCCTCCCAAGTGCCTCATGATCAGCTGAACACAGGGAGAGCCTTTAGCAGCGCTGTCCCATGTGTCTGAGTCTCTGGATCAGGCATACCTGGATTTGAAATAGTCTTTGCTGTACAGTGGGACTCTGATGAGCAGGGGCTTGTGACCGGCTTTATATATATAAAATATATATATATATTTACAGAACACATATATGTACATAAATTTATATATTCATATATCTGTATAAATTGTAGATATGCATATGAAGAAAAAAACCCAAACATGAAAGGGGTCAGAGATCAAATCAACAGGAATAACTGTTTGGTGGAATTATGTGTTTAAAAATAACAAAATACATTATTACAGATATAGTGTCAATTTACCACTGGCACTTATTATTTATATAAAAATCCTCTCTGTGCTGAGTTTTCCATGTGAAATAATCTCCTGATATCAGGCCCACAAAAAGGTTTGAGATCCCCACCTTCGTTTAGATAATCAGTTGGGCCTGGTGCTCAGTAGGTTCTCCTGCCAAATATCGTCACTACTCTCTTTCCCACAGGGAACTGCCACAGCATCTACTGGCTATTTGGTTCCAGGCTCTTAATTCTATAAACTGTACATGTGGAAGAACAGGGAAATATGGTAGCATTCTCCCTACTGATTCCCCCTACATCTGCCTTTTACTCATGAAAGGAAATGTGGGCAGGGAAGGTGGTCCCTAGCCCACGGCAGAGAAACTCACCACTTACTTGAGCACTTACCACTCTTAGAGCTATTGATTTGACATTTCCATATCACTTGGCAAATGTGAAGTGAAAATGCATATTCCAGGACAGTTTTCCCTGCTACAATTAAACTGTGTAGAGAGGTTCCATAAAAATGACAACCAAGATAGGTTTGAAGACTTAAGGTTCTACTGGCTGAGAACAACTCAGATCATATGGGAATGCTTAGTAAGGACGAATACACACATTAAAGAATAGCAATTTCTTATTGCTGCCATAACTTCCATTTTTAAACCTACCCTTAAAATGCAACAAACAAGTATTGATCTGTTTGAGCAATGAAAATATGGCTTCCGCTTACAGAGTTTCTGTGAATCCAGCCTAGGAGTGGTGCTATGAAACAGATGACCTACTGCCCCCACTTTACTGACAAGGAAATTGAGGCTGAAAGAGGATGAGTAGTAAGAATACACAATTAGCAAACTGGCAAAGGCTGGAGTCAGCCCAGTTCCCAATCTCTGCTAGGATTTTTCCCCAACCCAGTCACAGTCTTTCCCACCCTAAAGCACTTAGAAACGAAAAGACTTTCCCAAGTTGAGTGACGCTCAGTGAAGTTCCCTTGGAGGCCTTTGGGACAGAGGTGACAAGTTCAATACATGGGGAGGAACCTCAGCTTCTCTTGATGAAGTCAAAGTTTCCCGTGAGATTCTACAGCAGAGATTCCCAAATTTATTTGGCCTTTTGCAGAAAGGAAAAGTTTCCCAACACCCTGTTTGTGAAACAGACCTTTTTACGGAACAAGGGAAGTAAACCTGAGGCTACCTTAGCATCAACAGCAGCGCCACCAGCCCCAGAGGAGAGCAGGATCACAGACTCGGAAAATACTTTTCTAGTGTTACGGAAGATCTGACACTCACTACATACTCACTTGGTTAAGATTCTTGAATGAGGGCCGGAGGCGATAGTCTAGCAGGTAGGGCATTTGCCTTGCAAGGGACCGGCCCATGCCAGGTGTGACCCAAAAAAGCCAAAAAAAAAAAAAAATTCTTGAATGAAACAAATGCTTTTAAGATGGTGTCTGGGGCTTAGCAGGTGTCCATTTGAAGCTGGACTTGTTGGTGCACATTTGACTGTCTTACCTCAACTTGCCCTTGAGCATTAAGCCTAAGTAGTAGTTTTTCACTTTACAGCAGTGCCCTGAACAAGAGTCCATCAACACAGGGCCCTAAGCACACAGAGGAATGCCCGAAGGTGATGCTGGCAGGTGCTTAACCCGGCTCCCTCATGCCTGTTCCCGCCGGTCCACAGAGGGAAGGGTACAGACAGGCCGGGGCCTGCACAGTCACAACCAGGACTCCAACAGCCCATGGGAGTCGGCACGTAGTTTGGGGATCTGATGGAAAGCAAACGAGAAGTTTTGTCAACATGTTAAAATGGCTGAAAGAAAGGCCAGGGGTGGGTTGCAGCTTGTTTTGGCAAACAAAAGGCACTGATTTGGGGAGGCCAGGAGGCCGTTTCTCATTATTCACTTCCCACATTGCCATGTGGACTTTGCTACTGATCTTTACCCCACCTGGTGTAGCCGTGAGAAATTGTCTGTCTTCCTCCATACTGAGGACTGAGAGCACTTCCGCCTTCCTCAACTGCTCCGTCCAGCATTTCCAAGGAAACCATGGAGGGCTTTGAGGCTGGTTTCATGACATTTATGGACCGTATTTTTGATACGTATACAGGCTACCTGTGCCAAGAACTGTTATAAAGGAACCTCCTAAGCTTTAAGCGGAGATCTGTTTGGTCTTGTTTAAAGGGACCACAATAAGTTATTAATTCCTCTTAGGATTTGAGGGAGAGGCATGCGGGCAGGCATGATTATACACAGATGTGATCCACATAAACTAGGAAATAAGGTACTTTTTGAATATATTTATATCAAAAAGTAGGTGAATATATTTATATCCCAGTTACCAAGGGGGAAATTTGTTTATTTCGAGGATCTAGAGATCTAGTTAGGTAGCTGAGGCTCAAACACATTGAGTAAGCCGCACATATAAATCCAGGCAGCCTTTTCTTTTCATTCCTTTCATTTATATGGTAAATAGTACATGAACAGACAACTAACTACACTTTATAATTTTCAGGGATCATTATGAATGAAACCCAATCACCTTTATTTAAGAGAGAACAATTCTTTCTCGAGTCGGGAAGGGCAAATGGGGGCCAGGAATGAGAGTATATTGGGTAAGGCTCTTGCTTTGCATGTGGCCAACCCAGGTTCAATCCTCAGACCTCCTATGGTCCCCAGAGCTGGGCAGGAGAGATTGCTGAGTGCAGAGCCAGCAGTAAGCCCTGAGCATCCCCAGGTATGGCCAACAACAAACAGCAAAAAAGTGGGAAAGAGAAAATTGTCTTAGGGTGAAAATAAGCTTTCAACACGTTCCCATTAGGCTCTCTACAGGCAATAGCGGGTCCCTTGGTAGAAAAGTCAAACACTGGTTACATGCAAAGGGAGCAGCTTTGGGTCTGGGAAGCATAGGCCATTGAACAGAGGCTAATTTCTACCCGCAGAACCTCAAATTCTGGGGCCGGAGCAATAGCACAGCAGGTAGGGCGTTTGCCTTGCATGCGGCCAACCAGATTGGATCCCTGGCATCCCACATGGTCCCCAAGCACCGCCAGGAGTAATTCCTGAGCAAAGAGCCAGGAGTAACTTCTGAATGTTGCCGGATGTGACCCAGAAAGAAAAAAAAAGAACCTCAAATTCTACTGGGGTGAAGATGAACATCTACTGGGCTGGGGTGAAGGTAAAGACAGAATTAAGAGACAACGAAATGGGAGGAGCAGTTAAAGAAAGGTGTCCAGAACCGGTGACAATCAAGCTGGTCATTCTAGAAGGCACCCCAGCTTCCTGGAGGCTCCACAGTAGGGTGAAGGGGAGTCACTTTAACTGGCCTGGTCTTTGAAGAAGAAAATGAAGAATCACTTATAATGTCATTTTAGTTCATGATAAATGACAGTGAACAAAGTCAAAAAAATGTCCTTGTTGCTCAAGCAGCAAGACTGAATCCCGACATTGCAAAATCTTGGAATGCAGTGAAAATGTAAGCTCTAGAACATTCCCCCACGTGGGCTCATTAGCAGAGAATGGCATGGGCTGCAGGCTGTGCGGACCCAGACCTGCTGGGAGAGTTCTCTGCAAAGTTTAAACTCCCATGAATGCCTAAAAAGCCACTTGTTTTAGCCACAAAGCTTGGAGTAACCCTATGAATATTGTTTCTCCCACCTGCCAAGTAAAGCCAACAATGGCTTTTTACCATAAATTAGAATTGTTCCGCTTGAAGGGAGCTTTAGGAAAACCCCTGTAATTTGTCTTATTTCTTCCCCACCCCCCTACACTCCTTAATTTATCTCAGGAATTGCTAGCACTCCTGTGCTGAAATATTTCCCATGTTTATCTACTTACGTTTCTGAATTGTTGGTTTTGAATTCTTGGCTTTCACATATTCTGCATCTTAAATTCTCCTAATTTACTGTATAATTAAAACACCCATGCACATTTGTTCTCAATTAATAGAGACAAATTATTCCCGGGGTGGAAGACAACTCTATTCCAACTTGGAACTGTAAGGGCGGATAGGACTGAATTTTAAATGTTGTCTAATGATGCTGATATTCTTTGTTTAGTATATTCAAGATAAGTTAATGCATCCAAATATCTTAACTCTCATATCTTAACTCTCAGGATCAGATGAGTCTGCAAATTTCCAAGCAATTTTCTAGTTCCTCATATCTGTGAATTTATTTGTAAGATCATTCTCAGAAGAACAATGTGGATTAAAAGAAAGGGCAGCAGACAGTCGCTGGAACAGTTTGGCTAAATCATAAATAGCCATTGAACTTAAGGAATCTGTCCTAAGTTCACAAACTTACTTACAGCTTTAGTTGAGCGAGCACTAGTAAAATCACAGAGGACCAAAGAAGTAGCTAATATTTTGTAAATAAATCTAATGCCTGTTCCTTGCAATAATGTGTGTGCATGTGACACAAGCACAAAGGGAGAAAAATCTAAATACTGAAAGTCATTTTCAGTTTCATTGATGAATCTTTCTTGAGAAAAATGACAAAATATAGACCAGAGAAATCATACAGATGTTAAGGGGCT
This sequence comes from Cryptotis parvus, assembly GCA_021461705.1. Classification (NCBI taxonomy): domain Eukaryota; kingdom Metazoa; phylum Chordata; class Mammalia; order Eulipotyphla; family Soricidae; genus Cryptotis; species Cryptotis parvus. Next base: position 48,809 of record JAJIBD010003328.1, on the reverse strand, counting down.
TGCTTCGCATATACAACCAATCCAAATTAGAATTCATGGGGTGCCCTGAGCACCACCAAAGGTCACTGTTGAGTACAGAGTCAGGAATATCTCCTGAGCTTTTCTTGTGTGTGGCCCCCAAACATCCACAAAATTACAAAATGAGTGAATAGAGATTACGGTTCAATATTTTATAGACAAGTAGTAACATGACATTATATCTGCAACAATATAAAACAAGAACTAGATTGTAGGGTAAGGATTTCAACCTCCTCAAGAAGCAATGCTGGGGGCCAGAGAGATAGGATAATGGGTAGGGCATTTGCCTTGATGTGGCCCAACCTGGATTCAATCTCTGGCATTCCATATGGTCCCTGAGGACTGCCAGGAGGAATTCCTGAGCGCAGAACCAGGAGCAACCACTGAGCATCCCTAAGTATGACCCAAAAAGCAAAAAAAAAAAAAAAGTTATGCTGCTAATTATGACCTTTGGAGGCATGTTTTGAAGGAGAAAAACTAGTTAGGTCACTCATTTTTGGACATTTGCTGCTTGGAAACATTGTGCCAAGAATTTTACCAAAAAACTCTGTGAAGACCCCTATCAATATCAGATGGGAAATGAAAATGTGGTAGACAACTGGGGCTTGGAGAAGATAGACTAGATGGCGTCTGAGTCTCCTTCTAAAATACTTCCTGGAAAACTCTAGTCGGCTGTGATAAAATCTACAACATGTCCTTGGAGAGGCCACGGACTTTCACACCAGCAGGTGATTCACAGACCCAGTTCTGAGTCGGCTGGTTGTAAAGGCCAAATGGGGATTTACACTGAGTACTTTGTTCAGGGTTCAACAAAGTTTAATTACATCAGATAATGCCTGCTGTTCCCATTTTTCCTAGAACAAGGGTATGAGTCCAGTTCCTGTTTATTTAAGCTCCTGCCACAATAAACCTTTGTCAAAATATCACAACACCACACCTAAGTGAAAGTGGTGAGAGCAGAAGAAAAAAACAGCTTCTGCCAGCACTTGGGGTCAAATCTATCTAGCCTATCCCTTGGAAACGTAACATCAACCTGATAGAAGTGGCTGATTATTCCCACTGGGGTCAGAAATGGGTTGCACAATCATAGAGGTGACAATGATACTAGTAATAATAAATAATAAATAATAAATATGTTGCAAATGTTAAATAAATGGCCTATTAATTATGATCAAAGTTAGTATTCAAATGACCTTCGTTGTTTTAGTAGAATCAGCCCACAACCTTTTACTAGACAAAGCGGAGCCCCTAATCATATCTTAGAGAGTCAGACTCCGTATCTATGGAAGAATATGGGAGCAAGTGCCTTTTTAAAAAAAATTTTAGTCAGTGAGGAATCATTGTGGGGAGGGAAGTCAAAGTGGATTTTATTGTTCAGTGACAGGGTAAAATAAACTAACGTTATAAATACTATGGAAAAATGGTTCCTAGTTTAAAAACCCAATCCTATTTGAGATTTTTTTTTTACTTCTTCCAAAAACCTTCCCTGTAAACCCATCCCTCTATAAAAGCAGAAAGTCAGAGCAGAGGCACGAGTTCAGAGGATCATTCTAAGGGTCATTGTAAAGAACTGGTATCATGCAATGTCCCAGTCAACAGGAATGGAAACTTCTCCCGATACGCATCTTTCCCTGAGTACTGTGCCCGCCCTCATCAGTCATCTCCTCACTGTCACACAGAGGTGCCTTTGGATGGTTCATGGTCTCCAGGCAAACTGATACACTCCAGAAGGGGTCCTATGGGCAGGAGCGATAGCCCAGCGGTAGGGCATTTGCCTTGCACGCGGCCAGCCTGTGCCGCCTGGGTTCGATCCCCGGCATCCCATATGGTCCCCAGAGCACCGCCAGGAGTAGTTCCTGAGTGCAGAGCCAGGAGCAACCCCTGAGCATTGCCAGGTGTGACCCAAAAAGCAAAAAAAAAAAAACAAAAAAAAACACAGAAGGGGTCCTATTCCTTTGCTTTTCAAAAAAAAAAAAAAAGCAGAAAACTCAGTTTCTTTGCAGCTCTGAAACCACCAGAATCTAGACACTTAAGTTTGATCAATGCTTTGATTCTCTTGTTCATTCACAGGCACTAGAGGCTTGAACACAAGAGCCAGATTCCTGCTTTTACATGGGACACCTGCTCCTAAGGGCAGAGAGGAACCAACAAGAATCAGTGGAAGCAGGACCATAAGCGAGCATGCGCATATGGCATCACACAGGCCCTTCTTCTGCCAACCCCTGAGTTTTGAAAATTATCTTTTACGAACCGTTTCATCTGCCTACAGTAAGCTTTAGTGGATGACCCTCACATACATCATCAGAGGTCCACAAACAAAAGTCCGGGGTCAGATGTGGTCTGCTACAGATTTGGGGACAGCCTGCAAGCTCAGAATAACTTTTTCATCACATTTTTAAATAGTTAGAAAATAATAAAAAATAATTTATAAAATTCAAGTTTCAGTGTACATAAACAGCTTTATTGGGATAGAGCCACAATCATTTATTTATGGATTATCTGTTTTCATGCTAGAAAAGTAGAAGAGAACAATCAAGACAGAGAAACTCTGGGCTCGCAAAACCCCGAAAACAGTTGCTATGTGGCCTGTCCATTAAAGAAAAAAAGCTGGCTGACCCCTAGAATCTGAATGGTTCAAGCTTTAATTAGGAGCAAATTAAATCATCATTAGAGATCATCAGTATAAGAACCACACAAGTGTGGTCTCTGAAAAAGTTTATTCCAAGCTCATTCTTGGACAATTCCTTACAAGTCAATTATGTAAGAATCCTTTAGAAAAAATATACATTACCACCTTCTTTCTTCAAGAAGTAGCACATGCATGCATTAGTTGAATAGGAATTAAGAAAGAAATACTACAAATGCTATTTGAATGCAAAGCCATCTTATTACCCTTAAATATACTTAGTTCTCTAGTTCAACATCTACTTCCAGAAACATTTACAGAGGAGGTCCTTCCTCCCAGGTAGTCTGCTAAAGAGGAGAGATGAAAAGATAAGAGTGACATCATTCCTGACAAGAATCTATAACTAATCAGGAAAACAAAATCAGCTCTCGAAGGATGTGGGTGAAAAGACAATTCACTTCAGACTTTCCAGAAACACTGTATTTTCAACTCACTAAGTAAAGCTTTGAAGAGGTTGGTCAAGGATCAAGAAAGATTTGTATACAAGAGGACCAAGAGTTATAGTAACATAAAGGTTGTTCATCAATGGATACATTACAAGTCATGGTTAGTAAACGACTAAATAATAGAGTTGGAAAATCAACTAAGTCATAGCTTTTCACACTGGCAGGGATGACTGTATTATAATTGCTTTTGATTAACATACCTTTTTCCTTATCACCCCCTTTCTGCACTGGCTCCCAAATAATACCTCCCACTTCCATTCCTCAAATCATTCAGGCATTTGGAGACTATTATCTACTTTTGAGCTCTCACCCCACTAGCCCCTCACATCTGCCACGCAGCCCAGCAATGGTAAACATTTGTCTAACGGCTTTTATCTTCCCTCATAAAACTACCCAGCTAACAGAGCTATGTCTGAGTCCCCAGATTACGGGAGAGTCACTCTGCCCACATGTTTGTGGGAAGCCTTGTCCAGGATGGTGAACCCCAATAAAGTTTACAGCCTAATTAGCACCTATCACATAGTTTTCAACTGTGCTCTGCTCCTCCTAGTTCCTACATGTGGGGACACACTTCCAGTAACTGTACCATTCCTGAAAGCATCCAAATGCTTAGGGCTCACCATGCCCAATGACTAGTCAGTCCCAAATGATCAAATCCCCCACCCAAAAAAAAACAAACAACAACAACAACAACAAGAAAAATGATCAAAGCCCAGTGATGCTGGAGCATCCCATCAGAACACTGTTAAGCAACCATGCAGACGAAGTCATTCCCAGATGCTGTCACCTCTCCCCTTTTACACCCATCTCTATTTTGAGAGCAGTGGATCAAAATGTCTTCAATAGTATGATCATATCAGCTCCACCTGATTCCATTTTGACACTGTCTTAGGTGTTCTACCCAGAGTAACCAATTGGACTCTCACAATAATCCTATTGGATAATGTTACTCTCTTTATTTTAATTGAGGAAATGAGCTGTAGTGAGCATCATAATTATGGCTCCAACATCCATTGCACCTCTCTGGAAGAATGCCTTGCTGCATTTCTACTCTCCAACTCTCACTCCGCTTCCATTCTCCATTCTCCTCCCAGGGACTTTATTTCTGTGGAGATTAACCACAGCTAATACCCCCTCTGCCAACCATGGGCATCAATCTTCTCCAGTGGGTGAAGAAGAGAGGAAGTTTGCTCATGAGTTCCAGGAAAGCTGTTCGTGGAGGAAGCCCAGGGGAAAACTCTCCTCATCTGCCATGCCCTGAGGTGATGTGAACAATCACTTGGGGACCAAATATGGTGGGCCAAGATGGGAAGTTGAAAGTTAAGAAATACCTGGAGTCCTACAAATGTGCGCTAGCCATCCTCCGATGAAAAAAACCTGAAATCCCCAACAGTTGAATTACTTATTGGGTAGTTTAATCTATGTCCTTGCTAAAGGAAACAACAATGAAACAAACTGATGCTCAAACACAGGCTTGCATCTGGAGTCTTTCTTTAAATCCCATAAGAGCCTTGAGGACTTCAATTCAAAACCCCATTACCATTCCAGAAACCCTCTACATGTGTGAATTATTTAAAACAAATGTGCTCCCAACAGCATACCACCACACATCCCCACTTCCCCGAAAACAACGCCCACCCCAATAAGCACTTAAAGAAGATGAAATCACAAAACAACACAACCCATGAATTTAGAAGGTAGTGAAAATTATTTTAGACTATCGGCTGCTTACAAATAATCGGAATCTCCTGCCGATTCTTTCTTAAAGTGTGGTCATTAATATGTAATGGCTGCAGGAAAAAAAAGGTCCCAAAGTGGTAAGTATAGATTTTTTTTAATAGCACAACTGTAGAAATAGCATTTCATTACCACTGTTGGAATACTCAACTATCATCCTATGAAGAGGCACACACTATGCCAAGAAGTGTTTTAAAATTAAGGAAGGGGCTGGAGCAATAGCAAAGAGTGTAGGATGCAGCCGACTGGGGTTCAATCCCTGGCATCCTGTATGATCCCCCAAGCACCACCACCACCAGGAGTAACTCCTGAGTGCAGAGCCAGGATCAACTGAACAAATAAATGGAAGGGTAGATGGACAGATGGAACAGACCAGACAGACAGACAGACAGACAGACAGACAGACAGGACAGACAGACAGAACTAAGGAAAACAATTTGGTTTCCCACATTACGATTCTAAACTGTGGGTGCTGGAGCAATAGTCCAGCTGGTAGGGCATTTGCCTTGCATACCGCCAGAACCCTGGCATCCCATATGGTCCTCAAGCACTGCCAGGAGTAATTCTTGAGTGCAGAGCCAGGAGCCAGGCTTAGCCTGAGCATTGCCGGGTGTGACTCAAAAAAAAAAAAATAAGAAAGAAAGAAAAAGATTCTAAACTGTGTGGCCAAAGCAATACAATATTGTACAAAGCAGTACATTGGGGAGGGTGTTTGCCCTACACAAGACAGACCCAAGTTTGATCACCGGCATCCCATGTGGTCCCCAAGCACCGCCAGAAGTAATTCCTGAGCATCGGTGGGTATGACCCAAAAAATTAAAAAAAAAAAAAAAAAAAGAGAGATTCTAGAATGTGGGCCACAGAGACAGTACAGAGGTTAAGGTCATACACATGACTGATTCGGATTCAATCCCCAGTACTGCTATATGGTTCCCTGAGTGCCAGAAGGAGTGAGCCTTGCTTGAACTCAGAGGGAGAAAGTTAGAGAGGAGAAAGAATAAGTATTCCCATCTAAGTTTCCCTAACAAAAGGAAGGGTTCTGGTCCCTGCTGTCACATGAAGACACTACCAGCTAGGAACTGGAGAGCTCTGTCCACATCAACCCTTCCAACAATACCATGGTAGCCTCTACCCTGGGAAATAAACAGGTTGGAAACACACTGCTTCACTTTTCCATAGCTGTAAGAACACATTGAAAATGTTCCTGTTATAGCTTGATCTGAAATTTCTGGAAAAGAGTTCTTGTTTTGCTCAATGCTAATAGTCACAAGGAGCCAGACGTTCATTTTGGGGGTTTTGCTGGGGGATCACACCCAACAGTGCTCAGGACTTATTCCTGACTCTGCACTAAGGGATCCTCCTGGCAGGTTCAGGGGACCATATGGGATACCAGGGATCAAACCCAGGTTGGCCACGCGCAAGGCAAGCACCCTGCCTGCTGCACTATTGCTCTGCTCCAGAGACTGCACGAACTGAAAAAACTATAGAGGTGCAGAAACAGGGCTGGGGTTCTGCCTCTGAGACACCTTGCGCTCTGCATGTGTGAGGCTCTGGGTTTGAGCTCCTGCATTTACCCCAACCCCAAAAAAGACCCACAGAAAACATATTCAGTATTAGGAAGTCACATACTTGAGCATTTAATCACCACTGATCTTGTTTTCTTCTTTAAAGCTAAGTTACCAAGATATAAGCATAGGAATTGGTTAAACTTGTTGCTTTTGATGAAGTTGCAAACTATCAAACCAGTAAAACAGTGCCACAAAATCAAAGTTGTCTAAAGAGCGATCAGGGCCTGTGATAAATGGCCAATAATTATTTGAATGCCAATGAGTTTGGCTGCTCCCTCTGCAGAATGAAGAGAAGGCCTGGCTTGCCGAGGGCCGGACTCCTCGGGCCCCAGAATAGTTCATAAGCCTCCCCTGCACTCGTCTGCCTCAGTTCTCAGTTTCCCATCTGGAAGATTAAGGCGTTTAAAGGTTTTTCCAAAACCAGGACTCTGGAATGCACAATTATAATTTGTCCATCTGGAATGGAAATAGAGGAACTAACCAAACTTTAATCAAAAGGGTGATGGGGCGGGGCGGTTTCTAACAGGAACCCTGAAATACTGTCATCAGTTCTGTGTCTTACTCTAAACTGTACAGAAGATTCTTGACTGACATGTGTGGTGTGTTTGTGAGGCGGGTGAGGAAGGTGTGATGGAAATGCAAACTCCCCGATCCCCTGTGTCTGCTTCTACACTCAGAACAAACCTGTGAGACATTTTAACAGCACACCACAGACTTTTAAGAAAAGTGAAAACATTTGTACTTCTCTTAAATGTTTTTAATGGAGGGTCGGGAGCAGGGGGAATAGAAAGGACCTTTTCTTTTCTTCTTTATACGCAGTCTCCAAAGAAGGTATACACGCTCCGATCAGCTCCACCTTGAAAGCATTATCTCTGCAGTGTGAGGTAGCTGCTTCTATTGGACTGGGCTTTCTTAGACTATTGTCTCTTGATACTAACGTAATTTTAATGAACACAATCACCTCTTTCTAAAAATAAAGGGCTAGAGAAGAGGGAACTGGATGTGAATCTGGAAAGGCAGGTAAGGAAAGTCTTTTAATGCCTTTAACAAAACCAAAGACCACCTCAAGAGTTCCTTGTGAAAGTCTTCTTTAATGAGTTTGCTTTATTTCCAAGAGCTTACAGAATTATTTAGAGATGAAGTTAAGTAGCAAGGGAAGCCCTCAAGGTTTTTCTCAAGAGCAAAGTTCTTTGTGAGCTATATTTCAGCTGCGGAGAAAAACATCCGGATGTTGAAAGAGCACAGAAGGGGTCATTTGAAGAACTGAAAGCCCAGTGAAAAAGAGGTCCCACGTGTGGACGGGACCTGAAAAAATGAAATCAGAGACACACAGTTCCACACATAATCCTAACCCAACTAATGAGTTCATTTCTGGAGAGAATTCCAGCAGTGCCAAGTGGGTGTCACTTGAAACAAAAGCCAATCACTAGGCCAGAGAGTAAGAGAGAGAGAGAGAGAGAGAGGTCCATGGTCCATGCAGGCTTTGCTTAAGAGGCACAGGGTTGATTCCAGCACTGCACAATCCTCCGTAACAGCCTGCAAGGACAGACTTTTTTTTTTTTTTTTTTTTTTTTGCTTTTTGGGTCACACCCGGCGATGCTCAGGGGTTACTCCTAGCTCTACACTCTGGAATTACTCCTGGCGGTGCTCAGGGAACCATATGGGATGCCGGGGATCGAACCCGGGCCAGCACAGGCTGGCCATGTGCAAGGCAAACGCCCTACCTGCTGGGCTATCGCTCCGACCCCAAGAACAGACTTTTAAGAAAGTAACCCCTGAGCAAGCACACTATGGGTGCAGGCCCAAAAGAGCAAAACAAACAGAAACAGCAAATCACCACCCTTTCCCACAGTTGGATGATGAAGAAACACCAACTCTGAATCCACAGAAAAGCCCAAACCATGGGCCGTAAACAAAAATAGTCTCAGAACCATGATCTTGACCAAACCCAGGTCACTTTCTCCTATTAAATAACTATTAAAAATATTAGGCTGCCTACTTGCTTTCAAATTCAAAACCAAATGTTAAACTATAGGAAAAAAAATAGGCAAGGGGTGAGTCAAGGGGAGAGAGAGAGAGAGAGAGAGAGAGAGAGAGAGAGAGAGAGGTTAAACAGTTTCACTGGCTTAGCACACGCTTTGCACGTGTGAACAAGATTTCGGTTCAAACCAATACAAAGCATCATGCCCCAGCATAATTTCCTGGAACAGGGAAAGCTGAGTAACGCTCTAGTCCAGTGTTCCTCAATCCTTTTCCAGCCATGACTCACCTTCTGTGCTTCCTGCCTGTGCACCGCCCCATGTTGACCCCCTAGTCTCATGCCACAGTGCCCGACTAAAGTTGTTTTTCACCCCTTGGGATACACTGGGTTCACAGGGTGACACATGGCCATCCCTTTGAGAAACATTAATCTAGACCACCCTCATCACTTGCCTGATTCAGATGCTGGACAATAGCTACCGTTACCTTATCTAATATCCAGTGACCTTGCATCATTACTGTTGAGTCCCATTTCACAGATGAGAAAGCTAAGGACCTGAGCAGGTAATGCAAAGATGACATTGAGTCTATGTTGATTTGATCCCCAAGCCCAAGTTCATAACAAACGTTAATAAAATTCATGTTTCTTGATAAAATAATTGTGCAGATCTCACTGAGTCAGACACTGGAGTCCACCCTGAAGAAAGTGGATGTTTAAATCCATATCCCACCTCTGCCTGATCAGATCGACATTACCACTGAGTCTCACTATAAGCATGTAAAATCATGTAACAGTGCAAAGCTTCATTGTGACCTCACAGTGATTAGGCAGAGAGAATATCCGATTTAAAATGACCACACATTAAGCTCTTCATTTGTGTGTCAATAGAATAAAATTTGCATTTTTATGGTAAAACATGAGTCTGTTTTGTACACTTGTATCACTTGTCTTCCCGTTGTTCAACAATTTGCTCGGCGAACACCAGTAACATCTCCATATTTCCTGTTGCATGCTAGTGTAGCCCAAGGCCATCTGCTCACATCAGGAACACGAAGAGCCTCAAACCATTGCTTCAGGTCATGGGAATGAGGTCTATAATTGTTACTGATTTCTGGCATATCAAATACGACACGGGTAACTTGCCAGGCTCTGCTGTGTGGGTGGTATACTCACAGTGATAGGCTCTCAGTTCTTGCATTTACTGATGAACTGCGAGGCTGCAAAGCAGCAGACAGCAACTGGGAGAGATCAGCTTATCTCTTAGATGGAGCTCTGATGAGCTGTGAAGTCCGGATGTTGAAAATGGCAGCCCTCATCGTGTGGGGGTTCCTCTAGCTTCTTGCGGGGCTATATTGGGATGGCAGGCCAGGGCTGGAACACGCCTTCCCTCTCAGGCACCTAGTGATCAGTTGATCATAAGGAGAGCTGGTAGCAGCTCTGCCCCATGTATCTGTTTTGCACAAATAATCTAAATGGCCTCCAACCTCCATTCTCGGCGAGAATTTTGTTTAAAAAAAATTACAGGGGCGGGCGATAGCCCAGCGGGTAGGGCGTTTGCCACCTGGCCCGGCCGGGGTCGATCCCGGCTCCCATATGGTCCCGGCCCGCCAGGGTAATTCCTGAGTGCAGAGCCGGAGAAACCCCTGAGCATCCGGGTGTGACCAAAAAAAAAAAAATTACAATTTGGTTCAGTAGCCAAAGAACCTAGTAAATAAGTATGAGGCCCAGAGTTTAATCTCCACCACAAGTGCCAAAAGCACAGCCCCAACAACTCTGATGTGTAGGTCCTGGTGTCACATACAGTGTGAGATCTTAGGCATACCACCACTCAATCCCCCAACAAGCACAGCAACTCAGTATGCATGAGTACTTCTGCTGCCATGGCAACCCGCAGGAAGCATACAAGCAAGCACCACAACTAAAAGTGTGCAAAGCCTCAGCAAACACCAAGGCTCAGTGTGTGGGTATTTCTACCAGCAAGTCTCAAGTCTCTTGAGGGGAAAAGGGAGAAATCCACAACAAGCTCTGAACGGAATGGCCTCTTCTAGTTTTCCCTTACTTAATCCAAACACAAATTATTCACTAACACCAGTACCTTGTCTTAGAAGTAGTTCACTAAGATAGCAAAGCCATTTAAATAGATAAATCGGGGGCTGGAAATAGAGCACAGCAGTTACTAGTCTTGTGCTGCATGTAGCTGACCCAAGGTCAATCTTTGGGCATCCCATATATCCCTCAAGCACCGTCAGGAGTAATTTCCAAGTGTAGAGCCAGGACCAAGCCCTGAGCATCATTGGGTATGGCCCCAAAACTAAGATAAATAAGTCTTAGAACACAGAGTTCTACTTCTTTTGACCATAATTATGAGTAAGTGAATCTGTACAGTGAGAAATATTCAGCACACATTAATACATCAAGAAGAATGTGAAGGTAGGTGTGTTCAAAACTGAAAGAGCATATTGTAATTTGGTTTTGACTAAACCTACTGCTGATGGTGGCCATCTTGGGGATGTGGTAATGAGGATCTTAGCTACCATGACAACAAAGTATGTTTAAGCACTGAAATTAGACATTTAATTTTGGGTCCCACTACTTAGAGAAGCCTGGGGCAAATTTTGTGAACATCAGCACAAAAGACTACAAGGAATCCTTTGTTTCTCAAATATTAACAAGGGGCAAGTACCACAATGGAGAATCATGCCTAAAATGTTCTACACTATGCCCATTCCTGGATGTATCTAGCAGCAAAAACAAACAAATGAAACCAAAAGTGGTGCAATATTCTGTCTAACATACCTCAACTTTTTTAATGGGGACATAGTCTTAGTAATACCTGCTTAATACTGAGGACATTCTAACTCTGACCAAGTTTCAAGGCACTAATTTGTCTGAATTATTTGATTTGAAGCAGATGCCAAGAAAGGAACATATGGAATGGGGTGGGGTGGAGGGGGTGGTAAAGGGAGAGAAGAATCCTGCATTAAGGCTTAAGGATAAATAGTTATCTTTGACATTAATCACCGATTCGGCATGTTTTGCAATTAAGATTTATAATGAATTGAAGTAAGCCCAATATATACAAGTCCGGATGTACCAAAAGAATTATTATGAAGCAAATTAACATATTATAAGTCTATACCTGCGAATTCCACAGAGAGCTGTTAAAATTAGTTTCTCAAATTGGAAGCTATTTGCAAACAGATGACTTTACATGCACTTATTTCAAGAATTCACATGTTAAATGAAACTGAGCTATAATGTGTTGAAGTCAAATATTTCTGCAGTAAAAACACACTGGCCTGGGGCCGGAGTGATAGCCCAGCGGGTAGGGCGTTTGCCTTGCACAGGCTGGCCTGCGCAGCTGCGGGTTCGATCCCCAGCATCCCATATGGTCCCCGAGCACTGCCAGGAGTATTCCTGAGTGCAGAGCCAGGAGTAACCCCTGAGTGACGCCAGGTGTGACCCAAAAGGAAAAAAAAAAAAAAAACACTGGCCTGGAACCCTAGAGAATGATCTTTTTGATCTTTCGCAGTAAAGCAACAAGAAACTGCAGGTCCTTGCAGCAAAATGTACCTGACAGCTTTTCTTCTTGCTGACAATGTGACTGATAGATGCTTTGCATAGAACCACATAGCTCATGGTTCAAAGAGCCTTTGGAAATCACCAACTTTCTGCATGAACTATGAATATCCTAGTCAACAGGCTTTGCAAGTTAGTGTAAAGTTATTAACTAGTAATGGTGAGTACAGGAAACAGAAATCTAACAAGGTAGTCAAAAGCTCATTTGCACTTCATTAAATTTTGTCCAGGGGCCAGAGCGATAGCCCAGTGGGCAGGGCATTTGCCTTGCACGCGGCCTGCACCTGCTGGCCCAGGTTCGATCCCCGGCATCCCATATGGTCCCCGAGCACCGCCAGGAGTAATTCCTGAGTGCAGAGCCAGGAAAAACCCCTGAGCATCGCCAGGTGTGACCCAAAAAAGGAAAAAAAAAAATTTGTCCATTTACATAGTCCCACCTCAAAGAGCTGCTGTCAGTTTGAGTCACTGGTTTCTACCTCATTTCTTTTGCCAAGCAATCTTGGTCAGGGAATCAGCTACTTGAAATGGGAAAAAATCACCGCCTCCCGGTGAAAAAAATGTACTGCAAGTTATCCAGTCACTATAGCAAGTGACTATAGCAAGTCATTGATTTGGAATACTCTTCTTTCTAGGAATTTCTATGAAAACCAGAAGCTGCAAATGTGGCTTCCATAAATGTGGCAAATCAAATTCACACAAAGATAATGACTTTATTTCAAAAAAGTATGAGTATATGACAGATTCATCCCAAATAAAAGTTTATTTTGTTACATGGAGCCAATCTCCAATCTGGCGAGTCAGGTCATCTGATGACAGTTTCAATGCTTTGACTAAAAAGGTGTGCTGATTAATTCCAGTGAAATCTATAAAGTGTAAACTGTTAACTTTAAGTGCAAACCAATGTGCATTCTCCAGGAACTTACTCCAATCCTTTTTTTTTTATCATTTGCTTACTTATATACTTTAAATATTTCCCCTCTATTCTTTCCAATTTACATTATCTTTGAAGATAGCAATGTAAAGCAAAGATAAGCTCCGTCTAGACAACCCTCCCAGCTGATCTGAAATCCAGAATTAGTAGAATTCCAATGTAGTGCTTATAATAATTCTTGTCCGTTAAGTCTTTGTCAGAATCCCCTGAAGTCAACAATCATATTGACTTCTGGAGTTCTGCATGCAACAAGAGAAAAAAAATAGTAACAACTAACAAAATCATACACTTAGGGAGAAGAACTTTTAGTTCCAGGAAAATGAAGAACAGTCCAAAGGGTGCCAGAAGAAGTGAAAGCTGATTCTTTAAAAAGGTGCCTTTGGGGCCAGAGCAATAGCCCAGCGGGTAGGGTATTGGCCTTGCATGCGGCCCGCCATGTTGGCCCAGGGTTCAATCAGTTCGAATCAGTTTGACAAAGAATGTAAAGATTCTCTACAAAGAAAACTACAAAACATTACTTCAGGAAGTAAAAGAAGACCTGAGGAAATGGAAACACATTCCCTGCTCATGGATTGGAAGGATTAACATTATCAAAATGGTAATCCACCATAGAGCTTTTATATAGATTCAATGCGGTCCCTATAAAGATACCCATGATGTTCTTCAAAGAAATTGAACAAACAGTCCTTAAATTTGTATGGCATAATAAACCCCCCACTAATAGCTAAAGCAATCCTTGGGAAAAAGAAGATGGGAGGTATCACTTTCCCAACCTCAAACTCTACTACAGAGCAGTTGTAATTAAGACAGTGTGGTATTGGTATAGAGACAGACCCGTAGACCTATGGAATAGAACTGAATATCCTGAAACACACTCTCAAATATACAACCACTTAATCTTCGATAAAGGAGCAAAAAATATTAAGTGGAGCAAAGAAAGCCTCTTCAACAAATGGTGCTGGGAAAACTGGGCAGCTACGTATAAAAAAATGAACTTAGGGGCTGGAGCGATAGCCCAGCAGGTAGGGCATTTGCCTTGCACGTGGCCGGCCCATGCTGGCCCGGTTCAATCCCGGCACCCCATATGGTCCCCGAGCACCGCCAGGAGTAATTTTGAGTGCAGAGCCAGGAGTAACCCCTGAGCATCGGCAAAAAGAAAAAAAAAAAAAAAAATGAACTTAGACCTCCTTTTTGTACCATGCACAAAAGTCAGATCAAAATGGATTATAGATCTCAACATCAGACATGAATCTATAAGGTACATCAAAGAAAACATAGGAGAAACGCTGTATGACATCGAAAACTAAAAGTATCTTTAAAGACGACACACCACTGACCAAGCAAATGGAAGCAAAGATAAACAAATGGGATTATATAAAATTGAAAAGCTTCTGCACCTCAAAAGAAACGGTGACCAAGATACAAAGACAATCCACAGAGTGGGAAAGGATATTCACCCAATACCCATCTGACAAGGGGTTAATATCCAGGATATATCAGGCACTGGTAGTACTTCACAAGAGAAAAACAGCCAACCCCATCAAAAGCTGCGGAGAAGAAATGAACAGAAGCTTCCAAAGAGAAGAAATTCGAATGGCTAAAAGGCATATGAAAAAGTGCTCTTCATCTTTAACCATCAGGGAAATGCAAATCAAAACAACAATGAGGTACCATCGCACCCACAGAGACTGGCACACATCCAAAACAGCAAGAACAACCAATGCTGGCGTGGATGTGGGGAAAAAGGGACACTCATCCACTGTTGGTGGGAGTGCCGACTGGTCCAGCCCTTTTGGAAAACAATATGGGCATTCCTCCGAAAACTAGATATTGAGCTCCCATTTGATCCAGCAATAGCACTCCTGGGAATATATCCGAGACGAAAAAAACACATAGCAGAAACACTATCTGTACTTCTTTATTCATCTCTGCGCTATTCACTATAGCTAGAATCTCGAAACAACCTAAATGCCCGAGAACAGAGGACTGGCTAAAGAAACTGTGGTTCATCTACACTATGGAATACTATGCAGCTGTCACAAAAAGACGAAATTATGAAATTTACCTGCAAATGGATGGACATGGAGACTATCATGCTGAGTGAAATTAGTCAGAAGGAAAAGGACAGATATAGAATGACTGCATTCATTAATAGGACATAAATAGATACCAGTGCTTTACTAAATGTGGGAAATGGTAATGGCAGATTAAAACTCATCATTGAATATACACAAAGAGACTTAGTGATAAACTCTAAATATCTGCAGGTCTAGCCACAATGTGTAAAATAAGGGGAGAGAGATGCAGGGAGAGAGAGAGAGAGAGAGAGAGAGAGAGAGAGAGAGAGAGAGAGAGGATCAGAGAGAGAAAGAGAGAAAAGCTGGGGTACCTGCTATTGAGGCAGCCTGGGAGTAGACGGGAGGGTGGGGTACATTGGTGGTGGAAATGGGGCACTGGTGGAGGGATGGGTGCTGGAATACTGTATTACCAAGAACCAATTATGAACACCTTTGTAATTGTATGTCTCACGGTGGTATAATAAAAAAATTTTAAAAAGGTGCCTTTGGGGCTGGAGCAATAGCCAGGGTAGGGCATTGGCCTTAGATGCGGCGGGCCCATGCTGGCCTCGGGTTCGATCCCCGGCATCCCATATGGTCCCCGAGCACCGCCAGGAGTAATCCCTGAGCATCGCTGGGTGTGACCCAAAAAGCAAAGTAAATAAATAAACAAATAAAACAAATAAAGAAACAAATAAAATTAAAAGGTGCTTTTAGAGATTGGGAGACTTGAGCAACACAGACCTTTGGTGTAATCCCAGCAAACACTGCAGTACAGTCAATCTCATCTGCTCTTCGCCCCTTCCCTCTCAGATGTGTGCATGTGGTGGGGAGTTGGGAAATAAAGGCTACTCAATATCAGAGTGCTCTGAAGAGCATTTTGCCTTCTAACCTAAGTCTTCTTCCCAAACTCAGCTACAGAGGGAAAGGGTTCTTCAATGGAATCACAATATGCCATACACACAGAAATCTTTGTTTAACTCGCTGTTATATGCCAGGTGCCTAGAAGAGCGTCTCCTAACATTTAGTGGGCATTCAATGAGCATTTGTTAAATGAACAAATTAAGGAAGGAAAAAAGAGAGAGTCGGAAATGATTTTAGCCTAATTGGCTCTCTGGTTGCTTTCACCCGGGGCTTAAGACCGGCAGAGTGGTGAGAGTTAACTCAGCCAGGGAAGGATTCAACTATTCTATCCCCTGGAACTCGAGAAGAACGATAAAACGTGGTCTGAATTATCCATTGTTTCTATTTTTGCCTTGAACACGGATGATTTCATATTCGATTACCAAATGTCTGAGGTCTTGGGCATCAGTCAGCAGCATTAAAATATTAAAGATCAGACTGGTTGATTGCTACTACCCAATGCACAACCTGAAGGCAAATTCTAGTGGCCAATTCAAGATTCCCTAAGCAGCAGAACATGGAACATCTCCATTTTAGTCCTTCAAGAGGTACATGAAAAAAAAAAAGAGGATCTTTTCTCCAAAGACCACCCAAAATTGGGGAGGGAGAATCCTTTAATTAAATAGCTCCAAGGTCTTTCAGGCAGATATTATACCAGTCAGAAGACTTCACACGAACCGAGGAATTTAGATATATGAAAATTAGAATTTTATATTTCTAATACACACAAAGTAAAGATCTTTTTTTCTTTCTTTTTCCTTTTTAGTTACTCCTGATTATGTTAGAAACTTTGAACGTGCTAGCACAGAGTCAGCTCCAAAACATCTCAATAAATATTCATCAGGGGACGGAGCGATAGTTCAGCGGGTAGGGCAGTTGCCTTGTACATGGTCAATGCGGATTTGATGCAAGGCATCCCATATGGTCCCCCAAGCACCGCCAGGAGTAATTCCTCAGTGCAGAGCCAGGAGAGACCCCCTGAGCATTGTCGAGTGTGACCCAAAAAATAAAATAAAATATTCATCAATGAATATCCTAAACTTTTCTATGACCTAGAAAAACCTCTTTCCTTAGAAATAGGGGGAAATGACTAACTAGTTAATTTTTAACGCTAAGCATATGTTTACAATTCTCATAGATAGTTCAGATATGTAAGAATAACTAGAAACTTCTCCCCTTGAATGAAGGAACAAAGTCCAAATTTCCAACCTGAAGAAATTTTTGAGCCAAAAATAAACTATTTCTTCAACAAGGCAAGGATTATCTGGGAAAAAAAATCATCTATCTGGTTAGCCAAATCACACTAAAGGTCAATTTCATCACTTAGTCCTTTCCCAAAGGCAAGATACCTGAACCCAAAGAGAAATGATGAAAATTCTCCATACCCTGCTCTCCTCAACACTGCATTTCCACATGGCAATATCCAATTTCAACATAGACTAAGAGTTCTGCCAGACATATTGTGCAAGTCTATTCCAAAGGGTAATGCCTGAAACTTTTCTCCCTTGTTAGTCAAACTATTTTTAATCAACCAAAGCCCCAGTTACCACAATTTTGAAAATCTAATATTTAATTAGCACTACCAGCCCATCTGCCTGAATGGGTTATATATGCCATGTCATGTAATCTTTATAGCAAAGTCTGTCCTATTAACCATCCCCGGTCTGCTGATGAAAAAACAAAACAGTGGGTCAGAAAGGTTAAGTAACCTGGAGAATGTCACACAGCTAGCTAAAGAAGGGGGCTGGGTTGCAGCTACAGGATCTGTTTGATTTCTGCTGTCACCCTTTTTGACAAGTCTCATAGACTCAGGTTGACATACACCTTTCCTTTCATACAAGAGGGATTTATTCTTTCCCTGCGTTTAATCAAATCTGAAATATACCAACTCTAATGCTATCTAAATGCAAACAAATCTTTCTCCATTTTGATCAAGGAAAGACTAAAACATTATTTTTCCTTAAGACTGAGGATAACACCCACTGATAATTTATGATTAAATTATTTCTCTCTTCCCTGTCTCTTTCTCATTTTTCACTCTAATACATTTCACTTTGTCCCTTAAATAAGGTGCTCTACGGCTATTGGGAAACCAATTTTCTCTCAAGACTTTATTGCAATATTATCAGGAAACTGGCTACTTAAACAGCAGGTAATCTTTTATTTCATGCATAATTACCATGCACTATATTTTGATTTGATCCTAATGGCCCTAAGTACAATTTAAACAAACCCTCAACCTGCCCAAATGAAAAACATTTTGCTTCCTCTGTTGCACTTGTGTGGCGATGATAATTAACACATCTTGGGAAATTCAGGCTACATCTGATTAAATCATAACATACCATAAAGGTCTTTACAAATAATCCTTTGAAGAATCCAGCTGAGAAAATCATGAAAAGAATTATGAGAACGGAAGCTCATTATAATTTTGTGGCTGGCACTTAAAGGTGACCCTGCCAAGGTGTTCTGAATTCAGTTAATTTTTCCAGAGTTCTCCAGACTTTCCTAGGACAGGGAGGTGTAAATGACCAACTCTTTCTTCACAAACTCTACATTTTTGTTCCATTACTAACTCTATCACTATATTTTTTTAGGCCAGCAGCCAAGGAAAAGCTGCCCTTACACCAAAACTTAAGAAACAGCAGTCATCGAATTAAAATTTTATATCCTTTTGGAAGAGGTGTCCTCGAATTTCCATGCTTAAAATTTCAAATTGGTCAACTTGGGGCTTAACAGTGGAAACCTCCTAAAATGAGCAGGAGATAGCTCCAAGAACTAGACTACATGCTTTAAATGTGGAAGTCCTAGATTTGATCTGGCACTATATGGTCCCCTGAACACCTCTAAGAGTGACCTCATGCCACAAGCAGCCCATGTACGAGCACCCGAGCAGCTCTTGAGAGTAGTCCCACAATAAATCAAAAGTGGAAACATCACACTATGTGGATATGAAGTGAACCAAAGTGGGCGAGGGGAATAAACCAGAAAATTTCTTAGAAAATTCAGAAAAGCTTAGCTATTCCTTCCATGGGCCATAAGTAGATGGATATTAACTGAGGACAATATAGTACAGGCACCCTCTTCAATAACAGAACCGCAGCTATTATCAGTGTTCCTCTAACAATAATAACAGCAGCCATTGCACGTGTCTTCGGCTGAGTGCTTACTCATGCATGCTGCTGCCTTAATCTTTTAAACATAACATAGGTGTTAGCCCCTATCTAGAGAAAAGAAGACAAGCTGAGTGATGCAAATTCAGTCTCTTCCCATAATGCATCTCCTAATTGAACACTGCCTTCTCTGCTGACAGTACAGTCACATAAATGACATACACCTTGTGCCCATTTTGGTCCAGTCGCGAGACAGTGTATGCCTGGAACAGTGAGCATAAAAGACTCTGGAAATTTATTGTGCGGGTGGGGATGGGAGAATATGTATCTCGTAACAAGCCCGAAATTCTTTACTAAACCAAATAGGTTAGAAAATATGATGGTATAGGAGCTGGAGCAATAGCCCAGTGGGTAGGACGCTTGCCTTGCACGCGCCGGCACATGCCAGCCTGGGTTCGATCCCGGCATCCCATATGGTCCCCCGAGCACCGCCAGGAGTGATTCCTGAGTGCAGAGCCAGGAGAAACCCCTGAGCATTGCCGGTGTGACCCAAAAAAGCAAAAAAACATAAATGATTGAATGAATGAATGAATGAATGAATGAATGAATGAATGAATAAATAGATGAATAAATAAATAGTTAAAAATTTAAAAAAGGAACTCTTAAAAAAAAGAAAATATGATGGTATAAAGAAGGGAAATGCAGGGCTGGAGAGATAGTGCGGGGTTAAGTAGCCTTGCCTGCTGCTGACCCCAGTTCTATCCTTGTCATTGCATGTGATCCCCAAACCCATCAGATGTGAGCCATGAGCATGGAGCCTGGGTAAGCCCTGTCACAGTCACGTGTGGAAGCCTCCTCTCCCCCAGGGAAAAAAAATGCAAGCAGCAAACCTAGTCCTAAGGAGCTTATCATGCCTCTTGGAAGATAAGACGTATACAGATGAAAACATCTGGGAGCATTCATTACTGAAGCCCTCCTAAGACCCTTCCAATGTGAAATTCCAGCTAAAAACACCAACAAGGGTTTGGTCAGTGTCTTCCCCATTTGGATGAGATAGATTACGACTAACTAAAAATGCCAACCATAGTGTGAGACCCTTCATAGCCTAAAAAGAGCGAAATACCTCATTCAAATACACCGTGGGTCCCAAAAGGGCCAAATCCTTTTACATTAATTAAAAACCACAGAGAAATTCTACCTTCATAGGTATGCAACCATGGAACATCAAGTTTAAGAAACTGCTTCCAGAGATCCAAAGACCATGAAAATCTTGCACAAATGCTACATTTTTTCCCAGCTTCTTGCTCCCCTAAGGCTGTGACACAGATAGACTCTGTGTGAGGCGTGTGTGTGTGTGTGTGTGTGTGTCTATGTGGATACATGTGTGTGTGTGTGTGTGTCTATGTGGATACATCTCTGTGTGAAAAGAAAATCCTTTTAGTTAGCTTATTGAATCTTCGCACCTCCTACAGAGAACTCTAAGGAAATGCACTCTGGCTGCTAGTGTTGACTGCTGCAGCCCTCCCAACCCCCCCAGCCCCATTCAAATAGGTGTGAATCAAATCTGTTCTTCTCCCAGGACTCACCTTTTATGCTAAGTGTGAGGTGGGGCGTCACTGACAAGACTGAAATGGATCCAAGTTCCCTTAAGGAGATGATTTTTCCCCCAAAGGCTTGAGGCAGTGAGAAAGATGTGGAGAAAGTGGATTTGGGTCTCTGCTCTACTGCATATAAGCTATGAGATTCCTAACCCATCATGGAACCCCTCTGAACCTGTATCCTTTCACACACAAGGAATTATGAGGAGTGATTTTTGTAGAATTCTCCAATGGGCACTCTGGAGACAGATCAAAGCATCGACCCTCCCATGAAGACCCAGTCTGGATATCAGAAAATTCGGACACTGTGCTACATGGCTCTTGAATTCTAGGGCACACAGAGCCTGCCGCGGTGCTCCTCCTAGGGCTCCACTTCAGAACTTCGGGTCCACCTGGTCTGAGACAAGGCTGAGGAACAAGCATTTTTCCACCAGGGCATTGAGCACTTCCCAAGAGCAAAGCTCAGGCCCCAGCTTGTGAAACAGTGACTTAGTTGAAATTCATGGGGACGTGGGTGCTCAGGCCATGCATTAGCAATAACTAGTGAGATGGACCCCATTTCCTCACAGTCCTGACGTGGAAAAGGCAACACCACAGTACAACATGGAGAATCAGGATTCCAATTATGATGCTTGCTACTCCTTATAATAATGAACTCAATACTCCTGGGTAATGTCGAAGTTATCCCATAGGATTCTAGGTCAGATGAGGCACTGGGGGGCTGGAGTGTGGCTCTGAGGAGAAGATATCTAAATCCTGTCACATCCTGTCTGGTCCCTGGCGGTCCTACCACTAGCCTGACTCTGACCATCCAATCCCCGAGGCCACCGAACTTGCGTCTCCCAGCAGCTCTTTACCTCTTTACTGTGTGTGTCCAAAGCTTCATGCAATTCATCTGTCTCAGCTGAGGGGGAGAGGGCAATTGCCTTACAACCAACCACCTTACAATTATATCTCAAACCTCTCACTCTGATAAATTCACAGTAGCCACCCCAGGATGACCCCACACTCCTCACCCAACCCCCAGTGTCTGAGTAAAGAGGAGCAAATTCCTCATGAGGGAACTACGTGAGCCATTTTGGCCAACCCAAGGTACACAGTCGAGGCACAAGTCATAGAAAAGCATCTAAAACATCATTTTCCAACCAAACTCAGGCCTTCTTAGGGTTACAAGAGACAGTTATTGGTTTGGGAAGTCATTTTTGTTCCATTCTTTTTATTACTTTTTCCCCCATCTTTAACTTCAGAGTTGCTGTTGCTGCCATGGGGGGGTGGGGTGGGGGGGATAGGGGCAGAAGGTAGGGATCAGCTGCGGGGTCAGACTCACAGAGCTTTTGCTTTTGAGGTGCTTGTCCACGTGTTCACCAGGCACTAACTACACTTTTCCTCGAGGTAGACAGATGGTTTGCGGTCGAATCTCCAGAGTGCTCACACACATGCTCAGCCCAGATGATACTTCCTGCCAGAGCACTCACACATTTTTTCAGTTGCCATGCTCTGTGGGGGTTGCACCCCCCTTGGGTGTTCACATACAGCTGGCTACAGTTCAGCCACAATCTACTGTGGGACTGAGGAATTATAGATGGTAGAGCTGCCAGGATCACTTGGCTAGAGTCACACCAGGGATTTGACCATATGCTTGCAAAATGGGTTTAATGGAAGACAATGCCTATTCCTCAGGGCCAGAAAAGCAGCTGAAAGGCTGAAAGAGAGGAACAGTCTATTGATATTCCAAAGACATTACTGTGTGAGTTTTATATATTAATGAAGATTAAATCTGAAGTTTATAAACTCTTCATGATTATTAATGACTAAACTGCAAGGAAATAAAGAAGCCATTCAAATTAATATTGGTGAAGAGCTTAAAAAAATAAAACAAACCACTCCATAGCCTTCCTCTCCCCTGAAAACCCACTGAAGGAATGGTGGCTGTGTAAATTATAGATGCTGTAATCATCTGGGTTTAACTCCTTTTGCAAATGCCATTCCACCTTGATTTTTTCCTATCTATTCTTTGGGATCCAACCCAGGGCCCAGTGCCTGCAAGCATGCATTCTGCATACTCACCCCTTCTACAGGACATTTTGAGGTTTGTGCCAATGCATTAGAGATCACACGAGGGCCATTTCTAACACACGACAACTCGAGGTAAAAGAAAAATGAAATCAAGCTTGGCCTACGTGAAGGCTCCTGCAGAAGCTTCTAGAGAGCAGTTGAAAATTCATTGTGTAGCATGCAATATTTTATAACCGCTGCCCACTTCTTCTGCAGAGCAATAAACACTGCAGAGGAATATTTAGTGTTTTCCACTTGAAGAGCAAATTTGTGGCAAGGGTGTTAGATACAAATAAAGTTGGTAAGTAATAGGTAGGCACAGGAAAGGTCAATTGCTGGAAGAAGATACACTACAGCACTCACGCACAGACGGCAGGAAGAGGTGAACTGGGGTCCCAGGAGCAGCTCCATTTACTCTAAGTGCTTTTTCGGGAGAGGGCGTTGAGAGGAATATACTCCTCACACAAGGCACACAAGCACACACAGACTATGTGGCAAATACAAGTTAAATACCAACAATTCTTTAATAGTTCTAAATCTCACCAGAAGCCAAGGAAAGACTCCGCAAACTTGTGACAGTGCCCAAGGATCAATAATATTCCCAGATACATACTCATCATGGCCAAACTCATAGCACACTACAGAATAACTTGCTTTGTGAACAAGTGTCAATGTTGGGGGGAGAGGAGAGACGCCACACCCTATGGCGCTCAGGGCTTACTTCAACCTCTGCACTCAGAAATCAGTCCTGGCCTGCTCAGGGAACCATATGCAGTGCCAGGGATTGAACTGGGTCAGCCATGTGCAAGGCAAGAACCTTACCAACCCAAGTAACAGAACTTCTGCAGGAAACGGCAAATTCTCTCTGGATACTCCTGCCCGATCCAATCCACTGGAAACATCCTTACCAAACAATGAATGACCACAGATGACACATGAAAAAATGTCAGGAGAAATGGATCTGGCACTAGGTTCCTCCCCCTCTGCACCTGCTATATTAGAAGGCCACTTAGACCAAAGGGGAGCAATGATTCTCCTCAGTGTGGTCTAACCCAGACTGTGAGAAAATAGCAATGTGTGGGTAAATAGACGCAAGCTCTGGCACCCTTCGGACTCTCCATCCTCAAATGTGTTGATGGCTATTTGCAAATTAACAGTTGTCATGCCAGTTTAATACGGGGCCTTTACACCTTCAAGAAAAAGTCAATAAACATATCTGCAAGAACAGTATTAGCAAAATCTGACTTCAGAATCTAATTACTCTGAAATATGTGGTGTTTATGCTGCTACTTAACCGAGATAGCAACTCACAGGAAAAACAAAGAAGTGACCCCTTAGGACTCTTAAATCAGTTTTTAGACCAGTGTAGAACGGTTTCAATTGTTTCGTCTGTTCTTATGAAAAAAGGGCTTTACGTAAGGTGAAAGTTTATCATTCTTCTGATCCCCTCCTATCTCAACAGATCGTGAAATTATTTCCATCCTTAAAAAACAAAACTATCATGATCATCACCAGAATTTTGCTTTTTAAATGCTTTTTTCCAGATAATTTTTGTTTTCCAAGGTCTACAAACAGTTTAATCAAACCCAGTGTTAATTGTAATATTAGGTTGACATCCCTCTCCCTCAAAAAGCACTTGGTCTTGGTATAAGACTTGGGATGGGGCCAAAAAGACAGTACAGTGATGGATGTGTCTCCCTTGCACACAGACACTCTTGGCTCTAATCCTGGGGCAGTGTATGGTCCCCAAGCTTCACCAGGAAGAAGTGCTTAAGCTTCACCCTGAGCACAAAGCAAGGAGTATGTCCTGATGACCACCAGGGTAGACCAAAATCCAAAACAAAAAAAGAAAAGACTCAATCTTTTCTTCCACACTGGTTCTCACTGCCTCCTCCCTTCTTCCCCTCACCCTATAAGATGATCCAATTTTGACAAGAAATCACTAACATAGAAACTTAGTTGAAGGCAGAGTTTTTGATATAGCAAACCTCAACCTTAGGAGGTCGCAGACTTATTCCAATGATAAGTGCATTTTGCACACAATTGGCCTTTTGGAATTGATTTCTGAGTTCCGGGGCACTCACCAGCTTTTGAATGTTCTCAATAGTGGTAAGTCTTAAGCATTTGAAAGACAGATTGTATTTCTTTGAAATGAGCCAAGAGTGTACAGAAGACAAATCTGGTGAGTACCCAGCTGGGGAATACCATTTGGGTCAAAGCTATAAAATACTAGGAGTAATTTTCTGGTGTGGTTTGAAAATTAGCTCTGAAAGTCATTCCAAATGAGGCATTCCAGAAAAGTATAGAGAATGGTATCATCGATGGAATAAAAAAATGTCTTATTCCTTAAACTGACTACTGGATGGATAATACTATTTCACGCCTCCATTCTTTACTATACCATTTGGTCCCTTGGCCTGGAATACAAGTCCCTCATCCCCGACCCTATCTGCCCAAATATTACACTTTCTCTCTTCCTTTACAATCTACTTCTCTGGGAAACTTCTGAATCCCAGATACCCTGAATCAGATACCATCCCTCCATGCTTTTATGTCCCCAACCTCACCATCCCTTCCCCCGTCCCTTTCCCCATCCACAACATGCAGAGCAAGATTTAAAGAATATTACAAACATCCATTTTGCTTTCTGTTCCATACTACCAGGCTGACAGCTCCTTGCCAATAATGGCTGTATTTATGGTACCTGATGGAGTGATGGCTTCAGATAGTGCTTTAAATTATTGTTGCCCAAATAAATCCATTTGAGAAATTAATCTCTTCACTCTTCAGATAATATGACAAACGTATAATATGACAGACATGGGGCAGAGCTGCTACTGGCTCTCACTGTGCCCAGCCATCATGAGGCGCCCGGGAGGGATGGCAGGTTCTAGCCCTGGCCCGCCACCCCAGCAGAGCCTCACAACAAGCCAGACGACCCTCCACTCCATGAGGACCTCCATTTTCCACATCTGGACTTCCCCTCGTCAGAATTCCACCTAGCAGATCAGCCTATCACAGGATTCATCAATAAATGCTGGATTTAGAGATGACTACAAGAGTATGCTACCTGCATGGCAGAGCCTGGCAAGCTACCCGTGTTGTATTTGATATGCCAGATACCAGTAACAATTATAGACCTCATTCTCATGACTTGATGGAATGGTTTGAGGCTCTTTATGTTCCTGGAGCAAGCAGGTGCTCTCAGGCTCTATTTGCATGAGACAGGTCATATGCAGATGTTACTGGTGCCCGCTCAAGCAAATCGATGATGAACGGGAAGACAGTGATACAGTGATCATCTGTAGTTCAACCCAGAAATGACTTTATAAGAGACACTGACAATTGTTGATCCTGCAAGTATGCGTACATGCTTTCAAAAATAATATGAATGCTGGAAGAGAAAAAGCAAAAAAAGCTAAGACAGGAAATCATACCCTAAGCTTAATGAAGCAAGCAGGCCCTTAAAAAAAACTGAATTATTGGTAATTTGCAAAAGAGGTTTCTCAACAATTAAAAACAAAAATGAAGTACTAAAATCGGCTCAGAACTAGTTCTCAAATCCTAGAAAAAATATAGCCCACACATAAAAAAAAAACCCTGAAGCATAAGTATCTCAATTCCACACATGGCTATATAGTGTTAAGGGAAATATGTGCTTTTTCCATCAAAATATATGTATAAGAATATTTATGAGCTGGAGAAATAGTACAAGGGTTAAGATGCTTGCTTTGAAGGCAGCTGGCCCTAGTTCAAATCTTGGAACTGCATATGGGTCCCCTGAGCACTGAACCAGTGGGGAAAAAGGAAGAAAGGGAGGGAGGAGAGGAGGGAGGGAGGGAGAGGGAGAGAGAGAGAGAGAGCAAAAGAGAGAGAGAGAGAGAGAGGTTAATGAATAAAAGAGCCAAGTTGGAAACAACCCAGATGTTTATCTATAGTGGTAATGGGAAAACATGATGGCATATTTATCCGGTGAACCACAGCTCAGCAAGAATCAAGAAAGAACTACAGAAAAATATAGCCTTATGGATGGAGCTCATACAATGCAGGCAAAGGCTGTGTCTACACAAGACGACATACAGGACAGTTCCATTGTTAGACAATCTAAGAACAGGAAAAGATAAGCACTAACAGAGAATGCAAGAAGGTCGTTACAATAATGTTAGAAACACTCTGAGTCTTGAACCAGGTCATAGTTATATAGGCTATACAAAAAATACTAAAATCATACATGAAGTAGCACATCTAGGATTTGGTACTTTACATTATATATGCATAATGTAATGGAAGTTTAATTAAGTATACCTTTACTTAACAAATTTCAAAAAAGAGCACAAAGTCAAAGAAATAGTGCAAGAACTGGGAGTAGCCCCTGCACATCGCTGGGCATGTCCCAAAAAGCAAAAAAAAAAAAAAAAAGAAAAGAAAAGAAAGCAAGAAATAGGGGCTGGAGCGATAGCCCAGCGGGTAGGGCATTTGCCTTGCATGCGGCCGGCCCATGCTGGCCTGGGTTCGATCCCAGCATCCCATATGGTCCCCTGAGCAATGCCAGGAGTAATTCCTGAGTGCAGAGCCAGGAGTAACCCCTGAGCATCGCGGTGTGACCCAAAAAGCAAAAAAAAGAAAAAAAAAAAGAAAGCAAGAAATAGTACAGCAGAGGCTGAAGGGGTAGTGGTCATATGGGAACCAATAGATAATCACTGTGGAGACTGGGTGAAAGGGACAGGCATCCTAATCGATTGAGTAAAGTAGCAACAGGAAGCTGTAGGCAGGGTATGGACATTACAGTCTCACACCTGAAGAGACACAGCTCCTTAACATTAAGGGCAGTTTGCATCTCTAGACAACGAAAGGGTTCATTCTAAAACAGATCACTTTCGGGAAAAGAGAATTCAGTCTTGAGATTATTTCATATATCCACGTGCTCCTTCCACGGAGACCAAAGGTGGCCTGGCAAACTCATGAAACAAGGAGCTAGAAGGTGAGAGTGTCTCTGCCCAGCAACGGTATGGGTGTTAGACAGTGAACAGAAACAACACCGATTTGTGGGTAGGTTGCCAGACTGAGAGGGCAACACAAGAGATCCTAGGAAATATAAATGTCGGACATTTTATTCATTTCTGAACACATCTGGTTTGAATAAAAAAAACCCACATCATTACATTCGTATTTTACACATATACTTATGCTAAGTGGTTATACAAAACAAAAATTTGAGTAATGAATTAATGACTTTTCCCCATCCCCTATCTGTCCGCTTCCTTCAGCCAGTACATCACTCCTTTGGAATTTTAATGCAAAGCCTAGGACACATAAAAGAATCTAGAGGTCGCATTCCACTGTGCAGAAGTACTTCTTATCTGACTTCCCACCCCCTTTCTAAAAATCACAATGTATTCACACAAAGGGCTGGGGGTGGGGGAGAAAAAACTGCATGCAAGGGGAGGAGGGCCAAGGGATAAGAACAATTTCTTTCTCCAGACAATATATACAGAGATAATACACAACACATTCCCAGCACAGTCCAGAAGCGTTTGTGGTTTATCTTCAAATGTGTCACCGATGTATGACAAGCATTTTGAGTTTTGACCTATTGACACTGGTTTGAAAAATAATCATTACCCCCAGAAAAGAAGGCTCTGGAAAGTCTAGGTCTGGTCTGGGATAGACCCAACCGCTCCCAGAGGAATCTAGAAATAACATTCACAGCCACAGATGGTGATGGAGTACTGGAAACTCCCGAAACTACTTTGTGTTTGATTTTCCCTCTCATCTTATCTCCATTCCAATGGTAATTCTACATTATATGCTGGAAGGACAGAGCTAACTCAATGACTCTGAGTACAAGCTTTCCTACCCACTCCATGTCCGAGCCCCACTGCCAGGCTCCAAAATGAAGACACTATTCTATTAGGTTACAAACCAAATGGAATTCTGTGGTCTCCAGGATACCCAACTACTGTTTTCTCTTTCAATGTATTTTTGGCGTTGTTCTGTTTGGAGGCACACCCAACCATGCTCTGGCTCTGCTCCCGGCTCTGCCCCTTACTCAGGGATCACTCCTGGCAGGCTCAGGTGCCATATGAGGAGCTGGGGATCAAATCTGAGTAGGCCACGTGCAAGGCAAGAGCCTTGCCAGCTATACTCTCTCTGGTGCCATTTTTGTAAGCCTTTATTGCTATTCCAAGGGCATAGTTGCTTATGTGTTTGTTTGGGCATTCACAGTAAAGCAGGTAGCAAATGTTTTAGAACTGAAGCCAGGGAGATGGTTCAAAAAGACTGTGCGGAATTTTCATGTGCGAGACCTAAGTTCCTGGCACCATAAGGTCCCACAAATATCACTAGGTATGGCCCCAAAAAACAAAGCCCCTAGCACTCCCAAAAAAATATTACAAAACCCTCTGAATTCAATCTGATATTCAAAAGACTATCAGAAACAAAAAAAGAGAGAAAGAAAAAAACATACAACAAGTCAGACCCTAAAGCAGCAAGGCAGAAAGATCCTGTGAAAAGAAGAAAGAGGCATGACAAAGAGCTCACCCTATGCAGGTAATAATTAAACCAGGCACCACAGTTATCATTCTAAATGTGCAATCTACACAACCAAAAGTCCCACTGTTTGACCCTTAATCTCCCTTTGTATGGAATAAGTGACTCCATGGAGAGCTCTATCACAGAACTGAATGTCAAGGGGAATCCACAGAAAACAGCATTTATTTGAGTAACTGTATCTTTAGCAAATGGCATACACAGCCTAGGAAATACATTGCCAATGAACTAAAATGCTTCATTGCATGCCTCCTTCCCACTAACTTCCCCAGAAGCCAGAGACAATCCTTCTCAATACAGAATCGGGACACCACAGTGTTGAAGTGAAGCTCACACATATCATGGACAGGGTGATGAGGCAGGAATGAAGAGACCCCGTGGTGTAAAGGACTGTGCTTTTCTGGCTAATAGGGTCTGTAATAATACACAGCGAGTCAATGCTCCAGGTCTCTGCTCAGCATTCTGCCAGGATTCTGGCACCAGCTGAGCAACGTGGTAGGGAGAGAGCACAGGGTAAAGTTGAGGCTTACCATGCATGTGGCCAACTCTGGTTTGATCCCTAGCACTATATATGGTCCCCCAAGCCCTGCCAGAAGTGACCCTTGAGCACCACCCAGTATAGTCCTAGAACTAAATTAAACTAAATTAACTAGCATTTCCTATCTCCTCCAAGTGAACACAAGATTTCATACAAATAAAGAGAGCCAATTCTGTTAAATCCGTATTCCACTCAGAAGGTAATCTCCCTGGCCCCCGACTTCAGCCCAGGGTAAACTACACATAGACTAATTATTCACTTCGAGGAGACCTTGAGAGTTGGGGATCCATTAACCAAAAAAGCACAATTGATCTATTGCTAAACAGGTCATTACCGATGACCTTTCAATCCTTCCTCTGCTTTTCACTACAGAACCCTCTCCCACCCGAACAAGTGGAAATACCACTCGGACAGGCCAACGAAGATCAACTGCTTCCTTAACTCTCCCTTAAGGCTTGCCCTGCCCTCCTGGTTCTCAATGCAGGGTCTAGTGCTAACCCAGGATGCTGTTTCATTACAGGAGCTATTTGTTCAGGTGGGTTTTTTTCCAGAGTGAATCTTTTAGTAGAGCCTTTGCTCTGGTTTTCCATGGCTGTGTGCACAGCAGCTGGAGGACAGGGACTGCTGTTTGTTCCTTCTCCTGTAAACAAAAAAAGGCTCCAGCCAGCAGGACAAACACACATCCCTGCTGTGAGGGCAGCCTCCTGTGGTGCCTGCACGGTGGCCTGGAAGCTGCCTCTGCCTCCCACAACGGAGCTGCCATTCATGCACAACCAGCCCCAGCGCAACTGGGGCTTCTTTTCTAAAGAACCACTTCTATACGGTATGGACCACACTTACACTGCTTCTGGAGTAAAGATGCCTCACTGGAGTCTCGGGAAAGTGATGACACTGAGGCAAAGCCATTTTAAAACTGGCTTCTATGGAACACCATCATAGGACTAAAACTAGAACTAGAACTAAAATGAAGTTCTATTCTACCACCATGAAGACCACCACCATAGATAGTCATTCTAGGTTCTCTTTCGTGGGAAGCAGCAGCACTGGGAATTTTGGAGTCTCTGTTCATCTGACTTAAGGTATCAGTTCCAAGTCAGCTAACTCAGAAACTAGAGAACCCGACTGGAGGAGGGCTGAGAGGAATCTCTTCCATGTCTGAAGAAAGGCTCATGAAGCAAAAGTATAATGCATGAATAAGTTGTTCCCAGAATAGATTAAAAAATATACATTGGTATTATATATTTTTAAATGATCTGAAAATCTTTTTTTTTTTTTTTTGGCTTTTTGGGTCACACCGGTAATGCTCAGGGGTTACTCCTGGCTCTGCACTCAGGAATTACTCCTGGCGGTACTCGGGGGACCATATGGGATGCCAGGAATCGAACCGGCTGGCATGGGCGGCCGCGTGCAAGGCAAACGACCCCCGAGCTGGGCTATCACTCCGGCCCCCTTAAAAATCATTTTAGGATCTGTGTCATCCTTGGGGAAGCTTTCCATTAATTTATAGTTGATCTACTAAACACATAAATTTCTCCTATCTTCTTTAACCATGACATTAAGGAGTAAGGCAAAGGGGTAGTTTTGTTTGTTTTATTTGGTGGGAAGTTGGGCTTCCCCATAGGACTGGGGGAAAAAATGCTGGTATGCGCTCCCAGTGTGGTACTCAGCCTGCTAGTGCAGATCCAATGACTCCAGATGCTCAGAGCAGTCAGGGCCAAGGCGCCTATGCCCAGAGGGGTTGGGGGCCATAGAACCTGGCAGAGAGCACTTGGCTGCTAGGAAGTTCTGGGTGGAACTAGGGGCCTCACACATTCAAGACAAACATTCCAGCCTTGGGGCGGAGCGACAGCCCAGCGGGTAGGGCATTTGCCTTGCACGCGGCCTGTGCCAGCCCGGGTTCAATCCCCCGGCATCCCATATGGTCCCCCCGAGCAACCCCAGGAGTAATTCCTGAGTGCAGAGCCAGGAGTAACCCCTGAGCGTCGCCAGGTGTGACCCAAAAAGCATAAAAAATTCCAGCCCTTTGAGCATAGCCTCCTCTCCTCACCCTCATCTACTTTCAAGTGCTCATCTGACTAGGTCAGATTCAATCAAGATAATCTCCTGATCTCAATGTCAACTATTAAAATCTTAATTACATCTGCAACACTCTTTTCAGAGCACTGCCTACATTAATGTTGGATTAGGTAACTAGAAGAGGTGCGCATGCCAGGATGTAGAAATCGGGAGTGGGGAGGGGGCCTTTTAGGGCTATTATTTAGCACTCTGTCTATTACAGTTATTAAAAAGTAATGGATGCTTTTCACAAGATGAAAAACAAATTTGAATGTGCACCACAGCTAATACCATTCCATTCTCCTGCTCAGGGCACTTCATCGAGGTCAATAAAAATTAGACATTCCTCTCCTCATTAAGCAAGATTTGCAGTCTCCTTGAAAATAGCTCTCAAAGCCTTTTTTACTTTTCATATAATTAATACAAACTGGTGCAGGTGAAAAGGAAAACCCTTTATCAGTTTTTAAAAATCCCAGCACAAAATATCAGAAAACTTGAAGTGCCAAAATCAAATTCCATAACAGCCTTCCAATGTATGAGTATGTTCTAAATATCTATCAGCAATTATAATACCCTTGACAGTCATCAGAAAGAGAAAAGAAGCCCTTCCACAAAGCAGATCAACATTTGAGGGGTTAAAATATGGAATACCATTTGAACAGGACCTTTTAGGGGAATCTGATGAATTAATGTATGTGTGTTTACTGGAAAGGGCTATGCTAATAGATGTAGCATTATTTCAGGGCTAACAATAATATGTAAGCAGAGGTTATTTTACTTAGTCTTGATTACACATCCTGTCTGAACCTCCGTACTTTACTTTGAATTTATATTTATCTGTCTTTTAAAAAAAAAACATAATTCTATTATGATGACTGTCTAACCTACTGTAATTTCAGAAGCATACATAATTAAGAAACAAAACAAAAAAAAACCACTATTCATCATGCAACAAATACTCTGTTCTACACAGGCACTATTGAAGATGCTATGGGAAGTTTTATGAAGGAGAAGACCCCCCACCCTTATTCTAGTGAGAAAAAAGAAACAAGCTGGGGGGGGGGGTGATTAGGAAAAACCAGGCAGGGGCTCCTCAGGGATGTAACCACTAAGGGAATGCCTCTTCCTTGAGTGAGCAAATTAGGAAGAACCAGAAGGATGCTATTTGTGAACTTTCAACTGCTCAACAAAGGAAGTAATCAAATTAACGCATACCAAGTCACTGGGAGTACGGGGTGGGGTTCGGAAAAGCTGCTGGTAGTGGTTACTATTCACTAACCAAACTTGTGTACTCATCTGCTACCTCTCAAAGGCACAAATCAAATGACCCTCTACATCTTCCTTTTGCTAAACATACAACCCCCTTTCAAGGAAACAGAGGCATGGGAAGGGGAGAGATGGGGAAAAAAGACCTAATACATTCCTGTGCAGAATAGAATAGGAAAACTTGAGCTCTTGAAACTTAAGGAAATTCACTTCTTCATTTAAGTGACATTCTGCAATTTGATACAGTGCATAATGATGAAGTGATGGGGTATAGTCACATTAATCCCATTTGTTTTATTTGAACCAAAATTTATGCTAACATGAGATGACATCAATGCCTGGCTCCTTGGCCAATTTATCAAGTTTATGATTTAAACAAATCTAAAATGTTAAAATCAACCTACAAATCACTTTTCTATAACATGGTTCAAAATTATAGCTTTGGGTGTTTACCTGCTATTCTTCCTCAGCCTGAACAATAAATAGAATCTGATGTGGTGCTCTGTCCATATTTTTTTGTTATTTCAGACTGGAGGCTTCTTTCTCAACACAACTTAGTACACTTGCATTTTTTGAAAAAAATAAAAGGAAGTGATGTCTGCACATTGATACTAAGCTTTCTATCCCTATATGTAACCCAAAGTGTTCAAGCATTATGGGTGCAGAGAAACCACCCATCCCTTCTGCAGCAATATGAGAGCACCCAGATATTTCTTCTTGTGATGCCTCAAAGAATGCTTACAGACAGGTATACATCTCTATCAACGCTGGATATAAAGCCTAGACATTACTGTCTTTCCCCGCCCTGATCTCTCTTCTACATATCTTCATTCCTCCAAGTTTTCTCCTCTCCCTCCTGCACTCTTACTGTACACTGCAATGAACTTCTCCACTGACTCAGACAGAGTCCACTGACATCACACACAGGAGTCACAGGAACCCCTGCCACCCCGAAACAGGCAGACAGAACTCCCACAAGACTGCATTTCCCTTCACCAATACCTCCCATGGGAAGTGTATCCATCAATTTTCAGAAGTTGGCCTTGGACTGGAAATATTGTAGAGGGAATAAAGGTGTTGCTGATCCAAATTTGATCCCCAGCACCAAAAAGCCCTGCCAGGAATGATCCATGAGGACAACTGATGTGACCCAAGAACCAAAAATAAAATTTAAGTTGACCTTTATTGTGGGGTCAATTTCTTTTTAAAGCATGGAACTGGAAAGCATATCCCCTAAGTACTAAGAACACTCTCTCCATATACTGTGTATTTGATTTCTACACCTTAAACAACTCATGTTGATCACCAATCTGCCTTCCACTCTGGCCTCTCCAGTGTGTAAAAAACATGAAATCTGGGTCAGGGATGTGGCTCATGTGCCCTGAATGTGTGAGGGCCTGGGTGTGATCCCCAGACCTACATGCCAACCTTCAGTACCAGTGGGTGTGGAGAAATGGAAAAAGAAAAGGAAGAAAAATGAAAAGCTAGGGTGATTTAGAAGAGGATTAGAAGTGATCAGGCCTTCATCTACCTTGAACATCTGAAAATACTCTTGACCAAGTACAAAATATTCTAAGTATAAAGAGGAAAATAGAGAAGAAAAAAAATCTAAACTCACAACGCTTTTTACATTTACTTGTATAAACTGAATGTTTGTATTCCCTGCCGAATTGTATACTGAAATCTCATCCTCGATGTGATGCCCGGGGAGGTGAGTGAGTCAAGAGGAAGGAAACTTATTGGAACCCCAGGAGGCCACCAGCCACATGAGCAGAGGAGATTGGGAATATGGAAAACACGTGCTACACCTCCGAGGACCTTGATCTTAACTCCCAAGCCCTGGAAACAGTAGTTTCAGCGGTAGGTGTCTATTGTGACAGCAGTCCAAAGGGGCGAAGACATTTGCTGACCTGACCACAGCTCTGACTGCTGGTCCCAACTAGAGGCCATGCTGAGGAGACGCAACTACTCAAAAAGTGACTGAAGGATGGGGCGGGTGATAGCACAGCGGGTAGGGCATTTGCCTTGCATGCGGCCAACCCGGGTTCAATCCCCGGCATCCCATATGGTCCCCTGTGCACCGCCAGGAGTAATTCCTGAGCAAAGAGCCAGGAGTAACCCCTGAGTGTCACCGGTGTAACCCCCCAAAAAAAGCAAAAAAAAAGTGACTGAAGGAGGCCAGAGCAATAGCACAGCAGCCAGGGTGGCCGTCTTGCACACAACTGACCTAAGTTCAGTTCCTGGAACTCCATATTGTCCCATGAGCCTTGGCAGGAATGATTCCTGAGTGCACAGTCACTGGAAGCCCTGCGCACAACTGGATGCCCCACTCACCCTCCCCCCAAAAAGTGACTGAAGGAGGAAAATTTTTCAAATTTTAAAACTACTGAGCTAACAGACAACTGACTACCACCGATGATTTCTTTTGGGCCATTTTCAAAAAAACGATTTTTAAAAATTTTGTTCTATTTTTGTCCGTTGTGGAGGCCATGTGTTTCGGTGCTTTCAGGCAGCAGACAATGCCGAGTGAGGGGGTGTGGGAGCATGTACTGCCAGGGCTAAACCCAGCGCTCAACACATGCAAGCATGTGCTCTATCACTGGACCACTTCCTAGACAAGCGTTTTTCGTTTGCTATTTTGTTGTGGAGCCATATCCACTGGCTCTGCACTCAGGAATTACTCCTTACAGGGATCATATGGGATGCCAGAGGATGAACCCTGGTCAGCCTCATGCAAGGCAAGCAGCTTACCCTCTGGACTATCTCTCTGACCCCTTGAGACTAATTTCTTAAATTATGTATTTCTTCTTCGTTAATGATCAAATAAAAAAAAAGGAGCTGCAGTGCTTCACACATTCTGGTACTGGGGAGCAACGGAAATGAACCCCACTAGCCTGAGACGTCTCTATTACTCTGTCCTCTCAGTTTACATCATTCTTAGAAATAGAAAATGGTGCTGAACTGTATTCTTTTGGCAACAAGTTTCAAAGCCTTGGTGTCCCCGTCTCACCGCCTAACCCCTTCTCTCTTCCTATTCTTTCATCAGATGATTTTTAAGACTGATTTTAAGTTCATGAATCTAGAATATCAGTGTCCAAGGCACTCTCTCTCCAGCAAGTCTGTAAATACATAGGCCTAAAGTAAAGCGAGGAAAGTAAAATGAACAGTCTGAATGACAGAAAAATATGAAAAATGCACACAAAGGACTTGGCAAATAGCTAATGGCACAATTAATCTTAAACGCTGAGGTTGCCACAAACAAATCAAGCATCACACTTGGAAATAGTCCATGGAAGAAAGAATTATATTAGTAAAACACTATGTTTTTTGAGGATTAGACTTTGGATTTTCGATGTGATCCAACCTCAATGTTGAAGACTACACCCAAGACTCATTTCAGAATAGCAGCTAGAACTTGGTCCTAGACTAAGTTCCTCCCAAGCTCAGGGGGTTTTTATTTTCTTTCCCTTCTACTTTCCAATAAGCCTACACACCCACCCCCCACCCCCCACCAAAAAAAAGAATAAAGGAAAAAAAGAAAAGAAAAAGCAGCTATACCAAGGTTAGACTATAAATGCTCTTTTCAAAGGGTTTTGAGCTTGAGATACAGAAGGAAAAATCAACAGCAATCTCTCTCTGCCCTACACATCCCATTTGGAATCATTCTTTCTAAAGAACTTAAGGTCTCTAGTCACTGAACATCTCTCTCCACCTTAAGTGATGTGTGAGGGTCTCCCCCAGCAAATCCCTCCCCCAGCTAGGCGGCTCAGGAACCTGAAGTAAGAAAGCACTATGAATGGAATGATTGATTTTTATCTCTCTACCTGCTTGGGCTGGTCCTATCTGGAGGCCCAACTTCTTACAGACACAAACCTGGAATCATGATGAATATTTGCAGCAACCTCGAGACATTGGGAAAACCCCAGTTTCCTCATCTCTTCACACAGCCTCCCCCAGAAGCAAGGCATCTCAGAGCAGGTAAGAGTTTAGAAGAGAACAAACAATGAAGCCCAACAATGGCATCTGCCTACAAAGTGAACGGAGAACATTGAGCTCCACTGAGTAGAAATGGGCACATGCAAATCTGAGCCCCAGAACTGTTATTAAAGCTCCATTATTTTCAACAGGGGCTACCTGCACTGCGAGGAGGAGGGCCTTGTCATGATGTGCTCCGGCCATGCTGGTGAGCTGATTATATCATGCAATGGGTAAAAGCTGGAGCAGGAAGGAGCAGGGGTGCACGGAGGCTATCCCCAGATG
This sequence comes from Cryptotis parvus, assembly GCA_021461705.1. NCBI lineage: Eukaryota > Metazoa > Chordata > Mammalia > Eulipotyphla > Soricidae > Cryptotis > Cryptotis parvus. The sequence goes on along the minus strand of JAJIBD010003328.1, from coordinate 11,469 downwards.
CTTGAAAGAACAAAACCTAGGGTTTCACAATGCTAGCTGGCTGCTTTACTGCATGTCAGCTCTCAACCTGGGCCAAGGGAGACAAACATTTGCAAGTTCAGTTTTGTGGGGCCACAGTTATAATACAGCAAGTATAATACAGCCACTCTTTTGCCTTGCACACGACTGACCTACATTTGATCCCCTGCATCTCATATGTTGCTCAGAGCAGTGCCAGGAGTAATTGCAGAGTGCATAACCGCAGCAACCCCTGAGCACTGCCAGGGTGATCCCCAAAAACAAAGGGAAAAGTTCAGTTTTAAAAGACAGGAAGTTAAAGAAATAGCTGAAATGGCTGGAATTTAATCTTAACAGGTTCAAACCCCATCATCACATGATTCCCCACCCCTCCCCCAGGAATGAGCTGGAAGTACTCCCTGAGCACACTCAACACACACCAATAGAAATATAAATATTCTGTATTTCTATGCTGAATGTGTTGTCTTTGACTTACAGAGCACCCAATACACAATTACCCGCTTTGCAGATTCACCCATATTGTTATCAGCAAGAGAACAGGAAAAAGGAAGAAGGGTCAAGACCTGCCTTCTAATATGGGCCTTTGCATTCATATTCAAGCCAGGCTAGGTATCCATATTTTGCGAAAGGGACTTGGCTGTCCTAGCCTGGAAGATAACAATGGAGAATTGGAGAGCAAAAACTATTTCAGGGCCAGACAAGGAACAATGGCTTCATGTGAAGCAAATTCCACAGAGCTGGGCTGCCCAACCTGCTGAACGCAGCAACCTTCCCACCTGAGTGAGCAGGAGACACAGTGAAGCCTCCTCCACGCAGGAGACACCTCAACACCCCCCTCTTTCCAGGAAGGAATTGTTTAGACATCTCCCAAAACATCTCTTGCTTTCCCTGAGCACACCTGGTGAGCAACTGACTAACCCCGCCCCCTAAAGGGGCCAGTAGGCACATAGCAGACCTCCAGCTCCAGGGCCAGAGGATAGAGCTCCTTCCAGGTGCCTAGCAGAACCTTTCTATTTCTCCCATCTTATTTTTGATGGAGTAGGGATGCTGGAGCAACTGTCCTTTGCTCCTTTTGCTTGATCTGGATACGTAAAAGGCCTAGGAAGGCAGGCTCTGGGAATGACCCTGTGGGTGACCCTGTTTATGCAGAAGCCCTCGTGGGGGTCCAAGGGGTCCAGACAGGATGACAGAAATAATAACCAGTGTCCAGTGCACTTGGTCTATCTTGGGCCGGCACTAGGCTCCAGGGCCTTCTCATTTTTTGCAAACACTAATCTTAACAAGATCGAATGGAGTGGGTCTGTGAAGACCACTATATAGACAGGGAAACTGAAGCATGGGGCTGTTAGAAAGCCTTCCCTGAGTCCTAGATACAAGAGGGAAGGTTTCCAACCCAGCAATTCCAGGCCATGTTTTTAAGATGAAGATGAGTGCTCCAAAACTCAGCTTGACAGGACCAGAACATATCAACAGAGATGGGGAGATAATTTCTCCCACAGACACCCTCCACCCAATTCTATCCTCTTCCCTTAAACAGGTGCTTTCCACAAGGGGCCTCTTGGAGTCTGCCATTCTATTAACATACATTATGAATGTTAAATTCTTATCAAGATTCTGAGATAAGAATCTCCAGGGAACCCCACACAAACTTAAGGGTCAGGGCCTCCTACCTCAGTTCTATTCTGCAAGTGCAAAAGCAGTCTTTGATCAGCCAGGATGCTAAAAATCATGGGCACCTTCCCCACCCCAAGCTATTTAGCCTCTCCCTAACTCCCTTCAAATGTAAATGTCTCCTCTTCAGCAACTGTCAAAATGACAAAAACCTAAAGGTCTGGATTTCAAAGGGAAGAAGTGATAAAAACTTCTCAGGTTGGACCTAAAATAAAGAGATGATGAAAGTTTGTTCTTTCTTCCACAGATCAGGGGTTAGAGAGACAGCAGAGCAGGTAGGGCACTTGTCTTGCCGTGTCCCGATCCCTGGCACCCCATTTGGTTCCCCAAGCACTGCCAGGAGGAATTCCAGAGTGTAGAGCCAGGAGTAACCACTGAGCATCACAAGGTGTGGCTCAAAAACTTTCCCCAAAAGGTGCAGAAATTATCTAAGCTGCCATTAAGACTCAGCAGCCTCTCCATAAGCTATAGGAGCAGACTTTAACAACACTCACTCAGTATTGAAACTGCTAAAGGAGACAGGGACCTGGGTCTGCCCAAAAGGAAGGCTTGAGTCAAAATAGACCATCAGGGTCATCAGCCCAGTCTGGTCCCAGTCCATGGCATGACAAGTACACAGAGCAAAAGCTCCAGGCTGCCCTGGCATCTCTGCTCAGAAAGCAAACACTGTGGCTGGCACAAAGCTTTTTGGCAAAGAAGAGTCTCTTTTGCCTATAAAACATGTTGGCAGTTGCCTCAGTGGTTCCTCCCTTCTCTGGAGTTTCATCTCTTTGCTTCCTCTCAAACAGCGGGGAAGGGGAGGCGCAGCAGGGAATGAGGGGTGGGCCTTGTAAAGACACCCTCCAACTTTACCCGAAGGAAAGTTCTCGAAGTGCAAAGAAGAATTTCTGCCCCAACTTCCGAAGCATCCATAGCACCCTCTGCCTTATGCTACTGTAAATATTAAGGTTTGCATGAAACACTCAGGAGAGTTGCTCTGGCTATATAATTAGGGAGAGCAAATACTTGTTCTAGAAGCTGTAATGGGACCACTTCTTTCTGATGCGTTAAGATGGATGGATGGATGCATGGAAGCATGCATGCATGCATTTGTCTCAAAAGATGGATAGAGAATACAAAGGTTGAGCCCCAAATCTCTTCCCCAGCCCTGATTACACCACTCCTTGGAGACTCATGCATCTTATTAACAAAGAGGCAGCTTCCAGGCCTCCTGCATTAGCCCTGCATTTTCTATTTTCTCCCCAGGCCTTGCAGTTCCCTGCCGAGCTGCTGCTGACACTCTTCACTGGCACCTCCTTGGCAGACCCTTTGTCTCCTGACAAGATCATCAAGGCGAGCCAGATAACCACCAGCACAGAGGAAGTGGAGATTGCTTCCCTTGGGCGGGGGTGGCCATCACAGTGAGACCCAGGGAGGCCTGGGAGCTGATTCTTCCCAGAATCCTTTCTTATCCCACAATGGTGACACTGTGCAGCAGGAAAACATCACTTCACTACTTTACTGTCATCTCATAAAGCTCAATATTTCAGCTCCACAGACAGCATCTTGCTGATTCCCCGTCTGTCGTGTGGCAGCAAACCTGAGAGAGAGCGTGCTGAGTTCAGACACCAAATTACATTTATTCTATGAGAGACAGATGTGGTGTGCAGATAATGTGATGACCAATTTTTTTTCAATGAAAGTGAGAGGAAGAAGGAAGAGAAGAAGGAAGAAACATTCTTGCATGTAAGGCGTTCTTTCTTCTGCCCTCCTTTAGGAACCGGTAGATTTAATGAGTGGAGTTCAGATGTGTTCCCTTTGCCTCCTGCTAGCTAATCAAATTATTCTAAAAACCAAACGCACACACCTTGGGAGACTCAACTCTTCACGGCTCATGTCTACATGAGGCGCCAATACAGAAAACTAAATAATTACTGGTGAAAAAAACATCAGTCATTTCTTTAACTCTAACAAGAACTAAACTTGAGCATTCACAAAGCCATTGCAAAGCCCCAACGAGAGGGGAAAAAAGGTTACCCTCCAGTTTTTTGTGCAGGCTCCACCTGGTCGTTAAGCCCTAGACTATAACCCAGCTAAAGCTATACCAACTGTTTCTTGATTCTTTCCCTCAGCAAGGTGTATGAGCCAGCCCAGTTCTCACAAGTTTGTATGCATGTGAAGAGTTAACTAACCAGGCTGCACATAGTTGAGGAATGATCCTAGTGACACAGCACAAAGGCAGATTCTCAACTCATCACAACTCCAGAAGAGGACAAGATTCATTAGCACGATACACCTTAAGTTTATGGTTCACTGTAGCAGAAACTCTTTCAACCCTTTATTTCCCAAAGCATACTTCATAGAATAAAAGCCAAGAGGAAAAGGGGTCTACTGAAATCAAATCTATTTGGCACATGGGCCTCATCTCATCTGGAGACTTACAATCTCTATTGAGAAAGGAAACCTGCATAATTGCAATTAAGTTGGCCTTCCCTCAAAACTGTTTGATTACTAAACCCATAATGATAGGGTTATCTCACTGAGGAAACTCTCCAGGAAAAATAAGTGTCATGGCTGACCTCACAGTCTATTCTCCATTCTATTCCTCTGTAGCCCGTTCCAGTCCTTAAATTGTCCGTGGCACCCCAAGACACTGTTCTCTCCCCTGAACGCTGCTGCAGAAAATAATGCCTTCTCACTTCAAACATTGCTGAAAACTTAGGGAGTTAGCAAAGTTCTCCTGCTCACCTCAGCAAATACCACTTCTAAAATCAGGTTCGAAAACTGTGCTGACCCACGCGGTGCCCACTGCGCTCCACTCCAGGCAATCAATAGCCCCTGGAGGGTGAAAGTTACCCAGCATTTTTAGCACCGTCCATGATGGCATTCAGTTTTAATTGAGAGAAGCCTGCTTTAAAAGGACAAACAAATAGGGTTCAAAGTCAAGGAGCAGATTTTTTCAATTCTCACTGGAAGTGCTCTTACAAAATGTGTCTTTTAAAGAACAGGCAGCCAAATCCAGTTGTTTCCCTGGGGCCACAGGCTGTTTCACACCTTCTAGATCTGTGACACTAGGAAGTCTCATCTGCTTAGGGAGGAAATGCTCCTTTTACAGTATGTAGTACCTCTGGCAGTGACAGAGATATTTCTAACTCAGTCGAGTTAGACTCAGTTATTTCAGAACTCAGCAATCAGGCAGTGCCAGAGTGCTTCAGTACCAAGCAGAGGACCCAATCCTGGATCAGAGCACCACACAACACTGGCTTCTTTGGACAATTGTGCTCAGTTTCGTGAATTTTGTGTGGCAATGAGAACTACTCACAAAGGGGCCAGAGCGATAGCCCAGCGGGTAGGGCATTTGCCTTGCCGCGACCGGCCAGTGCCAGCCTGGGTTCGATCCCGGCATCCCATATGGTCCCCCGAGCACCGCCAGGAGTAATTCCTGAGTGCGGAGCCAGGAATAACCCCTGAGCATTGCCGGGGTGTGACCCAAAAAAGCAAAAAAAAAAAAAAAAGAAGAACTACTCACAGGTCGAGAAAAACTGCTAGGCACAACAGAAACTACAGAACGAAGGTAGATGACCTGTGGCCAGGGTCACTGGGCCATTTGGACAAAGTACAGATGCCAGGCTGTGGGTCCTGCCTGTTTTGTTTTGTATTTTTCTTCCCTGCCTTTTTACTTGCTTAAATATTTCACCCTCATTTTTGAGACCTTAAAAATAGACAGAGCTTTTATTCTGGTCAATCAGCACCGCTAATGGTTTTCCACACCCCAGCACTTTCTGCCATCAGATTCTGACCCACTCCAGCTCAGCTCCCCCAGCAGGGGCCAATCAATATTTCCAATGCTGACCATGTGTTCAGGCATCTTTGTTCCTCTCACAGAGCCCAGACCCTCTTTAGAAAAGCCAGCATGGTCTGAAGATTCTCTAATCCAATCCATGTTTCCTGCTGACAGGCAACTTGCCTGTAATTCATCAATGGTATCCTCTTGGGCTATGGATTTTTCTGGATTGGCAACCTGCTGGGTGTGCGGCTGGAGCTCAGTATGTGTGGGTGGGTGGGAACACACTCAGATGAACGATGTGGCTGGCGAAGCACTACACCTTCTTCTTTCTTCAAGCTCTTGCAGCGTTAAAGTGTCCCCAGAAATTCTTGGCTTTGTGCCTTTCCTCTTCAAAGATACTCTCCCATTTGCCTGAATTAACTGTTTGGCAAATTCTTTGACCTCTCGTTCTGACTTTACATAGTGTTTTCTGGTGGTTTCATCAAAGCGACGCCACCTACGTCAGCTCATCTGCTTTCCATTATCGTAGCACATAGCATAGTGCAGTGGAAATGCCTCTTCAAGCCTTCCCTCCTCACCATGTTCCCTTCATTATAAGCATCATTACTCTTATTAGCATCTCCGAAGTACCTTGAAGTCAAGTACCTGGTAAGCACCCATTTAGGCTGAATGACTAAGTGAAAGAATGGAGAACTGCAACCCAAAACAACTACAGCAGATTATATTTTCCAGGAAGGAGTGTAGCAATATTCCTGGTGCTGACGCTCTTCCAGAGACTCTTTCACTCCCCATCAAGAAATTGTCTCTTCTTCTTCTTCTTCTTCTTATATTTTTTTTTTTTGCTTTTGGGTCACGCCCAGCAATGCTCAGGGGGTTTCTCCTGGCTCTGCACTCAGGGATTACTCCTGGTGGTGCTGGGGGACCATATAGGATGCCGGGGATCAAACACTGGCCGGCATAGGCCGCCACGTGCAAGGCAAATGCCCTACCCACTGGACTATTGCTCTGGCCCCCCAAGAACTTGTCTCTTTTTATTTTATTTTATTTATTTATTTATTTATTTATTTATTTATTTATTTATTTATTTATTTATTTATTTATTTATTTATTGGGGCTTTTTGGTCACACCCGGCAATGCTCAGGGGATTAGTCCTGGCTCTGCACTCAGGGAATTACTCCTGGCGGTGCTCGGGGACCATATGGGATGCCAGGGATTGAACCCGGGCGGCATGGACCGGCCGCATGCAAGGCAAACGACCTACCCGCTGGGCTATCGCTCGGGCCCCAATTGTCTCTTTTAATGTACAAGTAATTTTGTGACTGTCTTGATGAGTATTATATGATGAAAGTAACAATGATTACTGGTATGCTAACTCTCCTAAGAAATTTATTCTTGTTAATTTTTTTGGGTCATACCTGGCAATGTTCAGGGGTTACTTCTGGCTCTGCACTCAGGAGCTACTCCCGTCATTCCTTGGGGTCCTTGTGGGATGCCGGGGATCAAATCTGAGTCAGCCACGTGCAAGGCAAATGTCCTCCCTGCTGTACTATTCCAGCCCCAAGGAATTTATCCTTGAAACCCAGCTACCCCAGACAGGAAGAGCAAATGAAAAGGTCATAAGGGTCACACGCAGGAGTTCCACTAGCGAGAACTCCAACTAATTTCTCAACCATCCATCAGTCAGAATCGACTATGAGATATCTGGCGAACCAGACTTTAGATTTCTACTGTTAACAAACAGCAACTACTAGTGGGCATTAAATAATTAAACCAAAACATTAGTTTTATAACTGCACATTTCAATGGCTCACAGCCTTGTGTGACAATGTTGCTGCCATATTGGCCAGGGCAGATACAGAAGATATTCATTATCACAGAATATTCTATTAGACCACACTGTTTCCAGATCATCTCAAGCCCAGCCTTTGAGCTCTTCAGCTAAGGCCCCATATATCACAGAGCCAAGACAAGTCTTCTCTACCCTGTCCTGTCTTAAAGCTTGACCCAGGGAATCTGTCAACATAATAAATGGCTATTTATGCCAGTAAATTTGGAAGTAATTTGCAATACAGTCATAGTAACTAGGGGAAAAAAATTGTCATATTGGAAGTTCTGAGACCTTTTGTAAAACTACATTATTCCCACATTTCTTAAAGTAGCACTAGCAAAGGAAAAAGAAAAGTACCAGGCTAGGGGCAAACAGTCATTGTTAAATGAGCTTATTGTACCACAACTGAACACTCCATCTCTGTCACTTACTTGAAGCCTGTTCTGGGCAGAGCAGTTAGCAGTTTATTAAAGAAGCCACTGACATTTCTGCCAGGACCTCTTCTGGGTGCAGGTGAACCTTTCAGTGGAACACTTTTCTACACTTACTCTGTTCTTGCACATACAGAGGATGAGATGCTGAAATACCATCAGTACATCCTCTGGGTTACAGCAGCCATTGCTTTTTCAACAAGGCATGCCATCTAAAAAGGGACCCCCTCTCAACATCCCATTGGGCAGTGCAACTTAGTAGCAGGCAAGTGACAGAGAACGTAGACTTCTGCTTGTCTATACAATTTAAGCAGTGATACTAGAAGTGAGGGCATTTCAAAAACAACCAAATTCTAAACAAAACTCCCCAAATACCCCAAAATAATGTTCTTCATCAAATTACGCCCAACTAACAGGTCAATTCTCAATTCACACTGCAAAACAAGATGGCAATGGTTATCAAATTGATAGAAGATGCACAAATATTTTTTTTTCTTTTGGTCCGGGGGTTACCCGTGCAGGTTAGCGGAATGGGTGGGACAGGCCCCGTCCACAAATTAACTCCTATACTTTGATCAGCCTAGAATCACGCCAAATACAGACAAATGCAAAGATGCACATTTCCTCCTTTGTTCTTAATTCAGACACACACTATTACCTTTGCAGAATCATACATGCAATTAAAGAATAAATTCCAATGCAATTTGCGGCAATACAAATGGAAATAGAGGATATTGTGCTGAGCAAAGAGAGTCAAAAGGAAAGCGACAGATGTGGAATGATCTCCCTTATGCGGCACTTATAGAGCCACAGGTGAGGTAGCAATATGGGCCAAAGGCAATCAGAAAACTGAGTTACAAAACTCAGTTAGATAGTGGGAGACTGCTGAAAGCACTGGCATCCTTGGGAGAGGGAGGTGGGTACATGAGTGATGGGTGCAGTGTTGGAATACGCTACATGGAAAATCATCATTAGCAATATTGTAAGCCACAGAGAAGAAATGAGGGACAGAGGGAGGGAGGGAGGGAAGGAAAAGGGATGGACAGAGGGAAGAAGGACAGAGAACTCCAAAACACAGCTATATTTCCCTTTCAAATACTCCTTTGAGATCTAGGGTTCATTCTGATCAACCACACACATGATGCCTGCATAAACATAGCCTCTGACATGCTAAAACTCTTCCACTATTAATTCAGTGGTTGCAAAAGTAGTAGAGAAATCTGGAATTTTGTGAGGCTCCCACAAACTAATAATCAATGTGACTTCAACTCCAGAAACTGGAGTAAAAAGCCTGCCTCACCTGGGGTTGGAGGGGATATTGTTTTTCAATCTGGAATGCCTTTCAGACAGGATTCCTATTGTTTTCTTTCCTCATTCAATAGTTCATCAAAAGAATACTTTTCACACCTCAGAAGGAAAAAGTAGAGGAAATATCCTCTACAATCTACTTTTTCTTTTTCTTTTTTTTTTTTTTTTTTGCTTTTTTGGGTCACACCCAGAAATGCTCAGGGCTTTCTCCCTGGCTCTGCACTCAAGAATTACTCCTGGCTGTGCTCGAGGGGACCATATGGGATGCTGGTGATTGAACTCAGCTGGCATGGGCTGGCCACATGCAAGGCAAACGCCCAACCCGCTGGACTATCGCTCCGGCCCCCAATCTACTTTTTTTTTTTTTTTTTGCTTTTTGGGTCACACCGGGCGCTCAGGGGCTTACTCCTGGCTCTGCACTCAGGAATCACTCCTAGCAGTGCTCAAGGAGAGGGATCGAACCGCCGGCAGGGCGGCCATGCGCAAGGCAAACGCCCTACCGCTGGACTATCCGCTCCGGCCCCTCTACTTTTAATCACAAGCAAAATATATGCCTCAGAGCTAAGTTGTGTTCAAAGCGCAACATAAAATTTCCCAAAAAGAAAAAAGTTGTCATTACATAGTCCTTTTTAAAAATGTTTTAATTAAAAAATATATAAAATTTGGCATTTGTCCCTGAACAAAACAACTCTGGAGTTCCCAGCTCATTTGAGGATGTACAAAGTATACTTCAATTTAGCCTAATGTCATCAACTCTCTCCCTGTGCTCCCTCATCCAATGCTAAATTATACTTTCAAGGGAAAGAAGAATATATTTGTGTGCACAGATAGATTGATCAGCATTATGTATCTCTCATCTACAAGCAAAATTTGCAATGAACTTGAGCATAAGTCCAGAGGTTTCCAAATGAATAACTCCCTTTCTACCTTGAGAAAGGCTGAGGACAAAAACTGCAACATTACACACACGTCTCCAAGCTTTCCTATCACAACCAAAAAAGCCAAAAATTCTGACAGACGCTTCTGGGAGGCCCAGAAGTGCAAGCCTTGGGACCATTTGTACACCTGCCTGCAGAAAGGTGACCTAAGTGAGCGCTTGTCTTCTTGGCTCAGAGGCAAAGTCTTTGTCCGAACAGCCAAGCACTGTTTAACTTCTTATTGGTCAATAATATGCCCCAGCAAGTAATAAATACACCCTGACCCCTAAGCTGCCCTCTAGCACTACACGCATCATTGATCTTATGGGACCTTGGAAAACAGCCAATCTGAATAAAGCTAAGTAGAGGCCAAGTGCCATTTTCCATTGCCATTTTACAATTCTGTAGTGTGTATAACCAGGAATAGAGCACTTGGCAAATCATGTCACGATGCTAGAGTAGAGGGTCATTTTCAGAGAGAGGGAGGAGAGAGGAAGAGGAAAGGAGAATAGATTCCAAATATTCAAAAATGATCTGACACATACTTGCATAGCAAACTCACCCACCCTATACAATTACAACTGGAAGTTCAGAATATCCTAAAGGTCTCTTAAAAATGAGAAAACAGGATTGGCGGGAAATCATTTCCCCATAGTCCTCTTTTTCCATTTGATAAAAAGTGCATTTCATTTACAAAACGGCTCTTAAAAAATACAATAAGCATGTTCCTGAGATGTTCCTGCCCTGAGGATTGATCAATGGTTGGGAACATGCCACAAGTGTGTGTGTTGAGGTGGGGGTGGGAGGTTAGGGTGGGGAGCATTTAGGATAGAGAAGGGATCAGTATGACAGTAATAGTGGAAATGACCACTTTGGACTGGAACTGAGTGTTGAAAGTAGATAAAGGGATATACCTGATATATCCTGACAACCTTTTAGCATCAGTACTGCAAACCATAATGTCAAAAAGGAGAGAGAGAGAGCAAGAGAGAGAGACAGACAGAGACAGGACAGGGAGAGAGGGAGAGAGGGAGGGAGGGGGGGGAGGGAGAGAGGGAGAGAGGGAGAGAGAGAGGGAGAGAGGGAGGGAGAGAGGGAGGGGTCGAGGGAGGGAGGGTGAGAAAAGAAAAAAGTGCCTGCCACAGAGGGATGGCAGGGAGGGAAACAAAGGAAACTGGTGGTGAGATTAAAAGGAAAAAAGAAAAATTAGTTTTTTTAAATAAATGCTATTAATTCTCCAAGAATTAGCTGTACAATATAATATTCCAAATACTTCCTAAGTTCTCTATGGTATATTCATTCCCACACTTAAAAAAAAACAACCTATTTTTGTTAATATACATGATCTACACTACTGAGGTAAAATAATGAATGATACAAAAATTAAAAAGAACAAAATAAAGATGTATTATCTTGAAATAAATTAAATCTTACTTATTAAAAATAAGAAAAATTTTAAATAAAGCTAGGTACCAGACATGCTCATTATTTTGTCACTAAACTTACAAACAAATGATTTAAATATCAGG